>OMLM01007437.1:0-36764 GCA_900302695.1 Helostoma temminkii
AATTATTAGAAATAAGTTTAAAGGCACTGAAACTGCACTTTTTCCTTTTTATTTACTCTATCACAGTCTTTGAGATTATTTGGATGTTTGTAATGGAGTCTGCCTCATGGTGGCAATTTGAATGCAAACAGAGAAGGAATTTTTCCTGAAACAAGGCACACAATAGTGCTCCTATTTCTAATTTCACCTCATTAATCATTATACTGTCAATACAAACAAAAAAACATTTTCTACCTAACAAGATTTCATTAAAACTATGTCTGAAAAATATATATTTTCAAGGGAGAGCAAGCAGTTGTAGGCACCAGGTTTTTAACAGGTTTTAAATAAAACAAAAAACATATTTTGTGTCTGTTAAATCTTTTTTGCAATTACATTTATGGCTGTTATTATAAGCTGATAATTCTTCAATCTGACCTTATGTTTAGTGGACATACTGTTGGTTTTTGTTTATTTTTGTTTTCAAAATATAATAAATAACATAAAAAAATCACAAGCCGCATCCTCTCTGACTGTTTTCTAAATGGGGCATCAAATTTGAGTTTCACCGTGTGGATTTTTGTGAAGCAAGTTTCCAGTTTTAAATTTGATTTCACAGTTGCACAGGTATGAAGTGCAGTTGCGCTTGTACTATATGGAGTGACTTGCTTGATTATGCTGTTCCTCTGAGATATGGGAGGTAGGAGGAATAATCCAAACATTAAGAAGCTCCTACACAAATTAAAAGAGGCCTGTTACTGAGTGCATGCTGAATCATTTTTAATGGTTATACAAGAAGAACAGATATAATGAAAGTCTTTCCTATCAGCATTATTGCCTCATCCTCTCAATAAACTAAATTTATATAAATATTCATTATATATCATATTATATCTGTAATTTTGCTACCTCTGCTACAATGAACATTTATTAGGCAACTGAAAAAAGTACTAGAACTTTTGATGGTATTACTGTGATGTTCTTCAGATCTTTAAGGTGGTGAGAATGAACTCAAATGAGGAAATGAGAGCTGCGCCCCAACGCCACCTGTCACTGGTCATCTTTACCTCCATCTTAACAACCTCAGCCTCATTTGTTGCCTACAGCAAACAAATACCACTCCACACCTACCAAAGTCGGGCAGTAAAGACGGGCATGATCCATAGCAAAAATCTATGGATCATGCCATCATCATCATCATGGGCATTTAATATTTCAAACATCCTTGAGCACATGGTGTCAACATGGATTTGTACTTCTTTATTGTGATGTCGTGCTAACCACTTGGAGAGTCTTCCTCATAATTGTAACTACACATTCTAGCAAAATCTTGGCCTGCTTCACATATTCTCCTACAGAGCTGGCAGTGTTTGCTGACAGTGAGAACAATGTGGAACAGGTTGAAGAATGATAATAAAGTAAAGAGATTTTTGCATTCAGATATATGAGGCTATTTTAATATCCATAACCATTATATTTTCTGCAAATTTGTCCACTTTAAATGAGTCTAAATGGAGTTATAAAGCTTTTGTTTCATTGATAGAAATGTTACTTTGGTGCAGAAACACTAGCAACAACTTGTTCACAGAAAATGAATCACAAATATTGAAATTAAAATGTGGAAGAAAGTACTTTAAGCTCCTCATGTACTACCTACATTTTCTAAATTATGAGCAGTGTCTTCAACTGTCAAGTAAATATTTTCCCACTGCAAACCAGTGCAAACCAAAAGACATCAAAACAATGTAAGCTTGACACAAAAGTGAATGTGTTAAATCTTAAACCAAACTCTAAGCAAACAAAAACAATAAATAAAAATGAAACGTGTACATATCTGTGTGGGAACCACTAAACTTTCAGCCATGCCACACCATCTTATTTATCGTGATGGAGGAAAGGACAGGTGTCACCTGTCTTTCACCTGCTTTGTGAACAGCTGAGGCTTGCAGTGTGGAGAAAAATGAGTTGCAGGTGTTTTTTATCATGGCTGCTGCAGTCAGTAACTTTGCATGAATAAAGATGGACAAGATCATCAGGGTTTGGAAGGGGTGAAAACATCCTTTCTGGCGAGCAGGATCATCACTATCGTGGTCTTCCAAATACAGCTCCAGGGAGTAACCAAATATCTGTAACACTAGCAGCACCTCTCTGCAGAAAAAGCATTCTGGCTGGTCCACTACAATTATGATTGGTGCCAAGGCATTTGAAGCAGTGCCCATGAGGATTAGCTATTGCCAGCAGGCCAGAGGATAGCAACTAATAAAGTTTCAAGACAAACCTGTCCTTGGCTAAGTTTTTGTTTCTGTGGGCAAGAAAATGGGGTACAAAATGCCTTTTAATTATGAGCAAAATAAATCCAACCAGGACACTTACTCCTACCTTAAAGCTGATCTAACGATAAAAATTATGTGTAGAATAAAAGTAGTTGCTCTTGTTAAACCCACTGAGAATTAACAAGAGAAGTTATAGTTCCCCAGAGCTCTACTGACAGTTATAACATTTTTGGCTAAATGTTTTACAGCTAGGAGCTTTACTGTTCTGGTTCTGGCTACACTGATCACAGCAGGCAGCTGTGTTTTTTTTTTTTAAAGGAAATTAGACCCAGTGCACAGTATGCCGCCTGTCAATTACTACCTGGTGAAGGTACAGCACTGGCACAATTAGCTGCTAAAAACTCTGATATATCCCTTAAGACCAATTTGCATTTTCTCTTCTGGTTCCCTGTGTACACAGTGATGTTCCACATATGCACACTAAATTACATAAAAAAGTGTAAACAGTATTTGTTACTACTTCACAACAACAGTATTTGGAATGTTAATATAAATGTAAGATATCTTACATGATGTATGAAAGGAATGGCTAGTTTCCTATTCTGGCCAGTGCACAAGTCAGTGCACTCACAAAAACATGCACATCCACAGAGGGTCTGTCCAGACATTTACACAGTGGGGAGATTATGAAATTTATGAAAGTTTGAGTTGTCCAATGGGTTTGGGTTATTGACAAACAAAATGTATATTCATAAACAACATATATTTGCCACAAACAAATTCCAAATGAATGCTAATGTTGATCTATTTCTACTGTGTGTGACGACACATTCGAATTATCAACAAATAACATCTTACTGTTAGCTGTTGTGAGTTATGGCATTTGTGTTTGGATGTCCATGGTGTGACAAGTGGTGTGGTACAGTAGTGCTCCAAATCTAAATCAGGAATCAGGCAAGACCTGGTAATTAATGAATCATTAATAAGAACTGGAGGACTACACAACTGGAGCAAAGGCATATCTAAACAACAATTTCTGAACACATAAAAAGAAGAACAACAACTGTTTATGGACATAAAAAGATAAATAAAAGGAGGATAAAAATGTTATTTATGTGACCTGGCCTACACGTTCGTCACATGATTTGTTACGATAGCAGCAGCAGAGGGTTTTAAACTGGACTCGAACTCGAGTCTTCTGTGGAAAAGTCCTGCACTTACGCATACAGTTTCCAACAAAGCCACTTTATGTAAGTATATATACAAATTAAGGTTGAAACTGTCGTGCTGAATTTCATTAATCTTGAGAATTGTACTAGATCTGTTTATTCCTGTTGTGTATTTTCAATGCTACTGGACCATCTGGTCGCAAACATGTTGGAAAGGTGATTCATGAAAATGCCATCTGCCCCTCTGGTGCTTTAGTCTGTATATTGTTGCTATTTCTGAATTCAGTGTTAAGCATGACAGATTCCTCAAGAACGTGTGAGTTTCCCACCACCTCCTCTCTTAAAATCCTTAACTCTGCTGATGACAGTTCTGACAGTCGTCATATCCACAAGCCAGTACAGTATGTGTTAAATATGTAATAATGTGCTGGAATAAATCATTCCATCACATCACTATTATTTTAAAAGCAAATAAAAGCCAGTGTAGGCAGGTGACCAGCAAGGCCACATCTGATTAATATAACATCTTAATATTTCATGTTTTTACTTTAGCTGAATGTAGTCAGATTGTATAAGACTTGTGAAGAGCCACATCTGCAGCGTCTTGAATCTCTTCTCATTTTCTTCTCAAGTGTTTCTCATCTTGCAAAGGCAAAACAATGTTATAGTTTTGGTTGTGACACAATGACATTTCCTTTTGGCATGATTGTATAAGAGGATGATTTTTTTCAATAGACTTCTGATGAAAGTCAGACTTCCTAGTGCTGTTTTTTATGAACCTACTGATGTTCACTTTTTCACTTGTTATTCGGCTGTTTCTTTATTAAATCTGATACAACTTGTCTTTTATTTCTAAGTAAATAGTTGAAAAGTAAGTTTTTGCATTAAGTTTTGCACTTAGTGAAGAATCATAACAATAAAAACTCCATAGGTGGCATGTTGCCCAGTTGGTAAGGCAGTCGTCTGTCACCCCTAGGGTTAATGCTATTATGTATTTAACAAAAGTTAAGCCAAAAAGAAAAAACAAAAAAAAGGGGGGGAAATACTGATAATTACCCCTCTAAGATTCAGCAGCTTGTAGATCCACCTTGAGTAACAATAACTTGAAGTTATTGTTTCCTGTATGATTTATCTTCTTTAACATTTTTGTTTCAGTTCATTGACATTTTGGAAAATTTGCTTATGCACAGCTCTCTTAGGATCCCACCACAACATTTCTAATGTGTTGAGATCTGAACTTTGAGCAGGCCATTCCAAAACTTTGATGCTTTGAATTTCTAACTATTCTGATGCAGATTTTCTGGTGCGCGTTTGATCATTGTCCTGTTGCATGATTCAGTTTTGCCCAAGCTTTAGCTGTCAGATAGATGGTCTCATATTTTTCTTTGACAACCTTTCCAAACAAACTGTACTTGTTCATTGTGGTGTCATGGACATTAACATTTACTGAGATGTAGCTTTGCTTCAAAGTGATTTCACACTCCTTTCCAGATTGATGTACACCAACATATTTTTTTCCAAGACCATTGCTCATGTTTTTCCCTCTTGCCATTGTGATAACACACACCTGAATGCTCCAGACCAGCACACTGCCAAAACCTCTGCAGGTCTGCACCTGCCTTTAACGAAGGGCTTATGATTAGCAGCACCTGGCTATTAAATCCTAAATATAAATCCTATGAAAGCAGTAAAGGGGTGCCTACCATCGCCCAAAAGTTTTTATGTTTCTTTCTAGATTCAATGTGCTAAATAAATAATGGCAAGGTGAAAACAACAACAAAATACATTGTTTGAAAAAAAACTTTTACATTAAACATAGATAGAGTACTAACTTTGCACATGACTGTATGTGTTCATATGCATCCAGCATCTGAGCAGTAAACAAAGTGGTTTGACTGATCTTTGCACAGAAAAACACATGACACAGGTTTTTAATGGATATTCAAATATTTACTGTGTGCACCATTATTTTTTTGTGTGTGTATGAGCAAATACAAATTCCATACCAACTGAAGGCACCACATATCACTTAAATCCAACTGACAGCTGAGTCGCCATCATCAGAAACGGCTGTCACTTCAGGTGACAGTTCAGGAGAAACTGTCATGTCTATAAAAACAAATCCTCTCACTTTCTGTCTTGCTGTGTCTTTTCCTTGCAACCTTCTTTGTATCTTCAATAAGAGGAACTAAGACACAAGGAAAATGTGCAAGTGAGGACAACGTCAATGCAGAAAATCATTATACTGTGCTGTTGTGAGAGACATCCCAGTTCACTTACTTCTGTTCAAAGGTTGCCTGAAGGAGATATGAATGAAAGTCTTTTACCAGTCCGACACATCCATTATTAGAAATATGTTTGTGACTGTACTCTGGAGCTGGTCAGTATCATCATTCATCATAATGATTTTTCTTTTCAGCTTTGGTCATTTTCCTATTTTAATGTCCATAAGAGATAATCATATAGTATGCTTTGTTTATTTAATAACATTTATTTAATAAAATATTGGGTTTTATCTGGTAGAAACCCCTGTACACAAGCTTGAAAGAATTTTCCACAGCAGAGCATGGTCCACACATCAATTTGGCAAAAACATTATACTGGAAGCCCTTCCTGATGCTGCCCTCCCCAATTGCCAGGCTTGGGACCAGCGCTCAATGTACACTGGCTTGTGAAACCAGAGTGTTTGTGGTGTGTCAAGTGTTTTGTCCAGGGAAAATTCAATTGGATAGGCGGGAGTAGCCGGATCACAAACCCCCAACCTTGAGGTCGGAAGGTGACCACTTTACCAAATGCTACTGCCAGCCCCTATCTGTATATTCTGCTAAATAATATATTAAAATATTATCATCATAGCATTATCACATAATATTTTGACATTATTACCCCACTGAGCTGGGGATATTGTACAAGTAATCCAGCTGTGCACCTGTCATGAGGAAATAATGTTGTTTCAGATGACAGGCCAGAAGAAAGGATGGTATCTTTGTCTTAACTGGGGATGATGCAAGGATGCCCTCACAAACAAATACAATTCCATTGTGTTTCCTTTTCCAATAAGTTTATACCTCAGTGCGCTTACTGTCGCTGATGCTAGACCCTGGTGTATCGACGCTGAAAAAGGTTTGTTTTACGCCTCAAGAATATGCGGGAGTGAAACTGAACATCTGAATGCAAAAAACAAGTTGCATCCTTTCCTGTTCATTTACTAAGATATTGGGGAGATGGAAGCACATCATTAGTTGCTTCTAGCAACATGTCCCACACTTCTCTCCAGCTTCTTCTTTTCTCTGTTTTCACACCTCATCCACTGTCCCTTCTTTGCCTGCGATACTTTTTTGCACATATAGCTGTCTCTTCTTGCCTCCCAATGCTGACTCCCTTAGGTTCCACTTCATCCCTGCTGAGACACCCTGCTGCACCACTGCATCCCTAGATTCTGACAGCATCCTCTCCAATCTAGCTTTTGCACATTTAAACTCCTTTGTTAAGCTAGTTATAGGGAGCTCCAAAATCACTTTCCCATACAGGTCCACACTGCTGAGGCAACATGGGGCCCCTATTAACTCTCTAAGTGCTAAATATTCTCTTTAGCTTCTCTGTCTTTTAATAGGTACTTCTCCACAGTATTGAGTTTTCCTGGAAGGCTCGACATCTCTATAACCTTAATGCCATCCACAACCTGCTGTCTCAGCCCTTCGATTCTGCTTGTTATCACTAAGAGCTGCATCATACCTAAAATTTCAACTAGGTTTTACTATCTAACTTCATCAAAGACCACTTTAAGTTAGTGATTATCACTGTGGTAGTGGCTGTGATGTCATTCATGTACGCCCCTATGAGTGTGAAGTGCTGCCCTGACTCAAGTCTCTTCCCTCCTACAACCCATTTAGGTGCGCTAATAATAATTTTTATTGCCATGGAAAAAACTAACACTGCTACACTGTGGTAATCTCTGCAGTTGTGAAACATATCTGAATGTCCTGAAAATATTCCTCACTGAAGCTAAATCTACAAATACCATATGAAGTCACTGTTTTGCTGAATAAACTTGAGAGATCATGCTTGTGTGCTCCAAACATATAGAAAAGCCTGGTATTCTGCAGTGAGGCATCCATGTTCTTTTCTACGTAGCCTGATCCTGACACTGTGCCACTACAATAAAGAAAATCTTACCTTCTAAACTGAGAATGCAGATGGGTTTGAACTGTCCTGCATCAACACAGTTTTTCTCCTCAGGAATAAGGAATGAGGAATGAGGAGCGTCCTTAACCTTTAGTCAACCTAACTCCACAGCCCTGCCTTTATTAGAATGCAACTTTCATAAGTGTGCCTTTAGTGCCCTCTTAGCTGCATTTAAAGCACAACTTCTCTCCGTAATTAACAAGTGAAAACCCATCCTACCTTATAGCTTTAAGGTAATTTTATAGCGTAATAATGTCAGCTTCTCACTATCTGTCACCTTCATACAGTGGAGTTCTCTCAGACAAGCTGGACCTTGACTTCAGTATCTCTAAATGTACAAACTGTCACAAACTCCAAATCTTATTGCACAAAAGTCATACACGCTCACTGACCAATTTTTATATACATCTGTACAATCTGATGCAATCTAATACAGCAGCTCTGCCATTAAGTTAACCACTGCAAAATTACAATTTCTCAGTTTTTAAGTTGAAAGTGTCAGAATAATTCTACTCTATAATTATTGAGGTCATAGTGGGTAGTGGAGTCATACTAGAGTTTCTAATGAATTGGCTCAATAATTCCAAATTGTGGCCAGTGACTGAACAAGCTATCACACACAACAATTACCTACGTTTACAATATGACCTCTCCTCTGAAAATTGCACACACACACACACACACACACACACACACACACACACATACACACACACTCACAATCTTAAACGTGGCCAGCGACATCTCCATTGTCAGGAAGGAGGACAGTGAACTGAGGAACTCCCAGGTTCTGTAGCTGAAGCCCGAGGCAGAGCTGGAATAACAGAGCGGTAGGCCTATTCCTCATCAGAGCAACAGTCAAGGTTTCTCCTGGGTTCTTTGATGTGGGCGGCTCTGAATAAGCATGGGGGTGGACTGGAAATATGTTCATTAAACAGCACTGGAATGACTACTGCAACTACTTTGATGTAGAAAGAAAGAGGGGGCATAGAAAGAGTGGAACAGAGAGTAGAGGATCTTCCTGATCATTAAAAAAGTTGTTTTGTTTTTGGTATCTTTACTTATTACTTGTATTTCGCATATAATTGATTTACTTACTTTAAATGCTCCTTAAAGCACTTTACCAGTAAAAATGTAAATTCACATTGGCGTATAAAAAAGTGAAATATTAATCTTGAGTAAGCTTGGCTCATTGCACACTGCTATGCAGTATTGGCCACCCATTTTCTGTGTGACTGGACAAGAAGCTACCTGATTACTTATTTAAAGCAAAAGACCAAAATGTGACCTTTCAACAAAGTTTCCGTAGAATTTTGAAAGACTAGATTGTGAAGGTTTTGATAGAGAAGAGTTAATAATAAACATTTTATCTACTTTCCATGTCTATGCTTACACTACATAGGTGCATGAAGATTATGCAAACAAAGCAGCTTGGCCACTAGACATAGATTGATTCTAGTGTTTGAGTATTTCAAGTCATCTTAAGTGTTACTAGGTAATCTTAAATAAAAAAAACACGTGGGCGTTGACCATTTATTACAATATTTGCTATTTGCATTTTTAGAAAATGTGTAAAATGGTTTCCCCATGGCACTATTTTATAGGATATCTGATGATTCTGATTGGTCTAAGAATTCTGTCTGGCTCCCCATTGTTGAAACATTCATGAGATGTGTGGAATGAACTTGAGGCGAGAAACAAATGTTTAACAAATTGCTCTCGATTTAGCGTTGCGTGAGAGAAGCCTTTTGACTCCTTTCTTCAGCTTTCCATCTGGAAATGAGTAATGTGTTAACACATTACAAATTGAACTTGTGAAATTGTACTTTCCTGTAGGTGCACAGCTAGTGATTCTCACAGTGACAGTAATATTTAGTGCTTTCCATGAATAGTGTTCCAAAAATATACTTTCTATAGTACTTGTAGATTCAGTTGTTAGGGGACTGGGAGTGTGTAACTGCTGTGTCAGGAAAGTTTGCACTAGTGTGGTGTATGTGTCTGAATGCCAGGGAAAGCTGTTTGCTTGAGTTGGATTTTCATTAATCAGTGATCAAGGACACAGAAAAAGTGTAGTCACTAATAGTTTGGAGGAAGAAAACCCATCTGGTTAGCATCTAGTGAGGAAACATCATGTCCACCTGTGTCAAATTTGGAGAATGGATCCTTTCACAGTAAGTTATAGGTCAGTTTTGCTCATGTGAGAACATATCAGCTGGTCCACACAAGTTCAGTGAGCGAAGACTAGACTAGGTTTTGGTTTAAGTTTAGGATTGGGCATTTAGTGGTGATGGTTAGGGTAAGAGGCTAGGGAATGCATTATGTCTGCCAATGTCCTTGCAAGTATAGTGAAACAAATGCAGCTGTGTGTGTGTGTTTGTGTGTTCGCATAAATACCTTGACCAAAAAAACAGACCGCAATGCCAATCCCCCCCAAAAAGCATTATCCTGATTTGTGGCCTGCTGATTTGACGAAATGAAAAAGCCTGTCTCTGTCCCTTCCCAGTGTCAGAGAGCAGCAGAGCCTGGATCCATCATCACCTGAGCAGGGGAGATAATAAGAAACCTCATCTGCCCTCTCTCCATCCTACAGATCATTATCATAATTCTGTATTAATCAGTGCTGCCTCCGCTAGTCAGCAACAGAGATCTAAAAATGACCCAAAACTCTGGCTTTGCCTCCTCCTGCTCTCAGAGAGGGAGATGTGAAGGTTTGGGGATGGAGCAGGTGCTGAAATATCCCAAGGATTGTGATCCCACTACTGGTATAAAAAGGGAAGCCTTTGATATGCCGATGGAGTTGTGTTCTAATGAGGCTCGTTACACAGAGATCTGTCCCTGCCAGACTAGAGGTGGCATCACAGAGCGGGAGCCAGCCTGCTAAAACATTCCTGCTGTTCTCGGTTTGTTCAGCCAGGCGCTATCATAACCGGACCAGTATGGAAACTGTTTCAATTATGCATCGGCCTACTGCACCTGCAAACGGAGACATGATGCACATCAGCTGTTGTTATCAGTTTTATGTTTAAAATTACAGTTACCTGTGTAAGAGTGTAAAAGCTTTAAAATCTTTATCTATAACTTACTGTCAAAGGATCCATTCTCCAAATTTGACACAGGTGGACATGATGTTTCCTCACTGAATGCTAATCAGATCGGTTTTCATCCTCCAAACTATTAGTGACTACACTTTTTTCTGTGTCCTTGATCACTGATTAATGAAAATTACACAAAAAGTACACAAAAACTTAGTAATATCACCCTTAGCCAGACTTATTACTGCTAGATACATTTATATTTCATACTACCTGGTATTTACCATATTTGAACTGTAGCAAATGCCCACCTCTATTCTAGTTAGCCAAAAAACTTAGTATCACCCTTATCACACAAATCACTACTACTGACTTTTCACAGATGAAAAAAGTATCATGTCACAGCTTAACTTGTCTAGTGGCACAATGTATTTCTAAGTTTCATTTATGTTCAAAAAATGTGTGTGGAACTTAAGCTAATCCCTCGTCTTCTTCAGATAATTGGTCTAGATGAGTCCTGTGTGGTTTATTATTAAAGAATGTTTTATAAATTAAAAATTATTTAAAATAAAGTGACTAGAGAAGGCAGAGTTTCAAACCATCCCATAAATATGAAATGATCCAAAGTGTCATGAATCTGAGTCACTGATTGATAAATGTCAGTGTTTGCTATTCTTGATATATGGTACATTTTAGTTATTTATGGATATGTCGGAGATACAAACCACACTGTCTATCACACCATACATTTTCTTATGCGAATACCTCTGTACACCTCTTGTCAGACTTGGAATTTGACAGAATCTTCATGGGAAGTGTTATAACGCTCATATGATACCTGGCATCTGGTGTGCCAGAGGGAATGGGGGAGAACTGCCATGTGTTGGAAAGAAATTATATAAAGAATGAAAGCAGTATTTACTGCTCTCACGGGGTGAATTAGTAATGATTTGTAATTGAAGCCTTAATTACTGCCTCCGCCTCTCTAGTGAATCTCCTATTAGGTCTAATTCTGCTGGCTGTTCTACTGTATAATGTCCAACAGTGCAAAAGCCGTGGTCTGCTGGTTGCCCCATGTAGACATGAATCTACATGCAGCAACCTGCAGTCTTAAGAAGCCTCCTTAAAAATGTAAAAGTACCCTGCAGAGTTTCTAGAGCACTAGTAGCACTACTGAGCAATGGTTTTCCAATGGAACTGCAATTTGTTTTGATCTTGCACATACACAAAACCACCATTACACTGATAAAGTAAAGAAATGTACCAATGCACCAACAAAAGCTACAGCAGACAGCTAGAAAAGTAAAAAGTAGAAAGTAAAAGTAGATGGAACAGGGCAATTTTACATATTTCAAAAAAATGTTTTGCTAACATTTTTATGAAATGCACACCATACTAGTTTGTGCCATTCACTGGTGTTTTATACCTATGATGAATTATCCTTTTCCAATAGGTGCAAATTAAAGTAGTCCACTCAATATTTCATTATGGTCACCATTAGTTATCTCTTTCTTCAAATGCTCATTTAACATGAATTAATCATGTTTTACTATAAATTAATTCAGGGTTTAAACATGATATTAAAATGAATGAGAATGAATGAGGCCTAAGATAAAATGAATGCTAAATAAAAATTATTATTCAATTTACTTTTGACATAGCAACTTAGGGTAGGTTTCAGAGGTTCTATCTTACTGTGTGGCCGCTGGTATATATATATACAGTAAAAACATAATTTGTTGTAACATTGCCTTCAGTCTTTAACAGTATTGTGTTGTATCAGAAGCATTTTTAATACTAAATCAAAATCTTGTATTTAACACAATGCAACACACTTAAACATTAACCTGCTGTTTACCTCTGTTGATTTTTAGTCTCTGAGCTGGGCACTTTCTAATTCACAATTGATTGGTTGTAGCTGTAAGTTAGTTTGAGTTGAAGTCCCTTGATTTCATTGGATTCACAACTCTACCACCTCAGGCGCCTAAGGTTAGTTTACAGTAGTAATAACACATAATTACTCCAATGACACACTGACAGTGCAGTTGAGAATATGCTAACTGATAAATTATGAGGGCCTTATGGGGGTATTGCTAGAAATCCCCTGACAATGGACAAGCTGGAACATTAAATGTGTGTAATGTTTAGGTCCATCCAGGGCCAGTGAATCATTCAGTGTTTGTATCATCCACAGTTCGTCCCTGGGTCCTGATCTAACACATCCCAGGTAAAATCTTTCCAAACACAAACACTAACCTGAAGAACCTGCAGGTACCAGACCTTGCTCATATAAACCTTAACAGAAATTTTTCATGCTTACCAAACCTAGCCAGACAAGCTGAATACACTGTCTCTTCTGCAACATGGAAATTCTTTACAGTATATTAAATGTTTAATTTTAATTAGTTAGTTAGCTGTGAACACCAGTTGTGGTCTGAAACATGCTATCGTAAAGCAGTGCCTCCAAAGTTTTGTCCAGTGCATGCATCATAAAGGAGAAGCTGTTGTCTTCTATATGGTACATGTTTTTCTTACTGTATTTCAAAATACTGATGAAAATGCTGAGTAATATTTTTAGCATTAAAATTCAGCAGAATAATAGTACAATAGACAAGACATGAGGAAACACAATGTTCAACACTGTGACCTGATAAATCACAGTATTAGGCTTCTTATGTGTCTAACAGATTCACCAAAGCTTTACTTAGGATCGCTATTAAACATCATCACAAAGTCTGGTTAGCAATGAAGAACAAATCAATGCCAATGGTACAGTTTGACAATACCACACCAAGTACTTGTGTATCATCCAACAAGTCCATTTGCACCCAGCTTCTGCGGAAATGGGCTTACAAACTGAGTGCTCATTTCCGAGGTCAAACAGACCCAGAACTGCATCTTGCATCAGCTTTCTATATGAAGAATTTCTGGTGTAGTAAATCAGTGAGTGATTACTCAGAAGAAAAGTACAGGAAACAAAGACACAAAAATAGATGTCACAAACTACAGTTAGGCCCAGAAGAATTTGGGCAATGACTCGTGATTTTTCTTTTATACACTACCCCAATATATTTGCATTTGTGGCATTTACCATTTAGGAATTACAGGAATTAAACAGCATATCTCAATGGACTCATGAATATTTGGACAATTGGCAGATAAAAGGTCTGGTATTTGGCAGCTGTTTGACTGAAGCTACTAATATGAAATACACAAAGATCTCAATGCAGGTGAATGAGGGCATCGTCAGACTGAAACAAAACAACATAAATCTACAAGAGAGATAGCAAAAACTTTAGGTGTGTTCAAATCAACAGTTAGGTACTTTCTTGAAAAGAAAGAAAGCGCAACAATATTGTAAGGCGTGGAAGACCACAGAGAACAGCTAACATGGACATCCTTTCCTTGGTGAAGAAAAACTCCTTCACAACATCAACTCTTAATGGGAAAATGGGTTTAAATGTTTTGCATTAGGTTAAAGAAAACTGCTTTATACTGTGTATACAACACAAACAGAAACATAATTCACACTTGTCAAATCTATGTCTACACTATCTCTGTCTTTATTATTTCCTTTATCTCTGTATGTACAGGGATATACAACATGCTTTATGTGTGACAATGTATTAACACTGTAAAACATGCATGCACACACTCAGCTGGAAGCTAAGAGGTGATGATATAGGTGCAAGTGAGAGGTTATAGAGGACAGGATTTACCAGCAGGCAGATTACCCCCAGTATAACCATGCTAACACATACACATACACCTCATTAAATCACTCCTACAGTCCCATCTGTACTGAGAATACAGAAATAGATGCCAACTCTATGTGTGTTAGCGTGTGAATTTTTGCATGCACTGTATGTGAACGTATAGCTGAATGGCTGGATTCATGAACGTTACAGAAATGAAACATGGATGCTCCAAGGCTGACTTCCTCAATGTAATTACATATTGTAAGACCCTAGGGTAACAGATATGCCACATGGTGCCCCCAAGAAGGATCAGGGAGGGAAGGGATCGGAAGAAATTCTGGCTGGCTGATAATATTTTTAGAGAGTTATTGTGGGGCAACTAAAAATATGAAATCAGCTTGTTCAGAAGTCTTAATCTGACGTCTTCAAAATGGCTATCTGGGTCAAGTTTTAGCAGGTGGTGGCAATAAGATATGGATTAAGAGAAAATAAAATGCAAGTGCAAGATGCATCAAAGGGGATTAAAACAAAAGCACAACAAAGTCAGGACTCTACAGTAATAATAGCGCTGCATGTACTACAACCATCAGGAATTTAGTGGAATCAACTAATCTTTTCTTGTTAATTTAATGTAAATATGCACATTTGTTGATTTTAAGTTAATGCCATTAAAAAATTTATACATTTCTAAATTTGATTTTAATACCATGTCTGAACTTTCAATCATCAGTTGTACTGACTTTATGCCTTTTGACTTAAAGTGAGCAGAATAAATAAACTACTGACTGTACAAGCAGCTCATTAAAAGTTTGAAACCAAACCAACCAGAAATGAAACCAGTGTATAAGCAGCAGATTTAGCATGCATTTCCAGAGAGAATAAATAGTCTATGCAGTGTTATTTTCTTGTAGTTTGAAGATGTCATTAATGATTTAAACTTGCCGTGTTTCTATGAATAAAGTCATGCTTGTTTCTTTTAATAATAAAACACTGTTAAGTAAGTTACAAACACAAACACACACAAAGATTTACAATACATCTCTGTGAGGCTATGTTTGGACACAACAGTGTTACACCTTAACTGATGCCTGCTGATTTTTAGTTGGTATTATATTCACTATTTTATTTTTGTATATGAGCATGTTAATATCTGCCAATCAGCACTAAACACTGAGGCTGAAGGAAATGCTATTAGTTTGGGGGGTACTGGCTATAACAGTGGTGCCAAGTCAGTTGATCACTAAAACTCATTAGGTCTACATTATGATGGCAGCTAGATTGAGTTCAAACGAAAGAGTGAGGACCACAGATGACATTAGGTCCAAGAAACAGCAACCATAAGGCTAACTGGCTGCTCTTTTATACCCTGCTGCCCTCATATCCTTCCAATCAATAGGTGAGTCTTGTCTTTCATCACTTAAATACATACAAAAAGTGAAAACAAATCAGTAAATTAACATGGTTCACTATAAATATCCTAAAATAATCCATGTATCAAATTTAAGTAGTTTACATTGAGTTTATACTGGAATAAATCCTTCAGGCTCTCACTAAGCAATCAGTTATGAATGCCAATGGTAATTGGCATTCAGATCCACCAGGCACTCTTATGGCCTGAACACCCAAGAGAAGAAAAAACAGCAGCAAAAGTAAGTAGATATTGCACTTCAATTACATGATTGCATAAAAACTTAATTCTTTATCAGACTTTACACAATAAAATATTCCCTGTAGGTCTATCCGAACCTGCCAGACTAATCAAAGTTTCTTTTACAGGACAGGCCTTTATCAGAACCAGCTGAGTGACTTCTATCGACAAAATAACAGAGCGAAAACTAGCCACAAAATACTCATTTAATATTCTGTGTGTAAAATTAAAGATGTTTCTGTTAATCAGGTAAAATAAATAATAAAGAAGCTTTTCTTTACAGCTTATACCAGTACAAATATTACAGGTGGTAATTAACTAGGCCTACATTTGCTCAAGTACTAAAGTACTAGAGTACTTTTACTCTATTACAATTCAAAAGAAAATATGGTACTTTTACTCAACTACATTACAGTATTAGATACTGGTTACTTTTTGCAGGTTTAGATAAAAATCATTATAACCTGCTAAATGCTGAGATATCGTAATGGATTAATCCGCTGTCATAATATAAAGTTGTTAAAATCAGCCCATTTGCCAACTTTTGTTTAACAAGTCTGTGTGTAAAAGGCGTTTGTTTGAGTAAAACACCTACATTTTCACTTATCATAGATTTATATGTACAGATCCCAACCAATCCACACCAACCTCCCTCCAAGAAAAAGAAAAACAAAACACAAACAAAAAAACTAGCCCCAGGTAATTTTCACTGTGCCCCTGTACAGTGGTTCATTTTGAGTACACTGATACCTTTAGGCGAGCATGCTGACTTTGGTATGTAGGCATACATAAATATATTGATTGACAGAATTATTATTATAGAACATACAGGAATATACTATTTATTTATTTACATCATTGTGATGAGGTGAGTTTTAATCAGCGCCTGTTAAAATTTGACCTTTACTCTGAATGAACTGAGTTAACTAAAAAGAAATCCTTCAGCAACCTTAAAGCTTTTGACCCATACTGAAGATGAGGCTTTTCTCTACTGATAAATTATGCAAGATGCGTAAAGTAGATGCATTATGTAGGTCTCTATTGTTTAGACACTCTGTTTAATGAATAGACTATTACAAAGAGCTATCACCTGAAAGGTACTCCTTTACCAGTGTTGTCGTCTCCCCTGTGCATTAGTTGACCAGAGTTGTTGTTGTGTTGAGAAGGCAGGGGCTCTGGCCCGGTTCTGACAGTCTAATGTTCATGCTCAGTAAATTGTGTTGGAATTGCTCCCCTGGGAGACATGAATGTGACAATGGTCTGTGGGTTATAAGTACTCGTTCATAGACAGTATTGTGAGGCTTGCCCTTTTCCTTTGGATAAAGAATTAAATATTCAATAGGAGATGAAGAGTGTGGAGGAGAGAAGTGGGGGTGTTTTTGTATACAATAGATTGTGAAATCTATTGTATACAATAGATTGTGAAATCTTTTTAGGTGTCAGAAAAGCTGAAATTAAGGCATCAGGATAAATGGGAATAGTGAAAACAGAGGCAAATCTTTATTCTAGATGAAAATGTCCTTGTATTACTGACTCCAGGAACCGCATCAAAGCCAGACACGGAAATTAAAAAATGCTGATTATAAGCATTCATGCCATCATTTCCCCAATCTCCATTCCATAACAATAATCAGTAGCAGATCAATCGCTGTCACCTCCTGGGCTTTAAGTACATGATTCATCTCAGCAGAAGCCCAAGAAGCTGTCAGTAGTTCTCTAATATTCTTTATTTATTTTTTGCCTTGGCACAGAAGAGCTACAGTGTGACCTCTAGAGCAAAGTCCAGGGGTCACACTGTAAAATCATTTATCTCTCTAAATCTGTGCAATATTAAAGTACATCAATGGTCTGTCCAAGGCATGCAGTGTATCAGTGCTCTGACGCTCTTGACTAACATGTCAGCTACATTCGCAGTCTGCCAGTTATCATATCAATAATTTAAAATGACAAACTTTATATTTTTAAACCAGTATTTTGATTACTTTACCCTTAAAATGTGCATTAGATTTTTTGGTAACATTTTGAATGAAAACTGTTTAACTTGCACTGTCAGATCAGTGTTTTAGTAGCAACAGTAAAGAAATCAGATTGGTATCAAGGCCAAGCCCTCTTAGTGCACCAGCAGCATCCTGGAACACCATCTATGCCAGGAACTGGTTTCAGGAAGGGCGTTGGGGAGGTGCAACTGGGTTCATGGGTGGCAGGGTATCAAATGTAGGATCACTGAGACTACTGGAAGTGAAGACAGATGGAAAAGATAAAGCTGAAGAGGAGAAGGTGGGGGTGTATGTGTATGTGTGTGATCCTGGTGGTAAGGTGTCAGAGAAATTGAACCCCAAGGTGCAGGAGAAGACTATAAATACAAACCTGCTGCCAGCACGGTGGGCAACCTCAAGCCAGGTTAGAGTCATCTCCATAGCAGTAAATGCCATTTATCTAATGTACTGGCCTATTGCAACTTCTCCTTTATGTGATCCTGCTGAGGGATCCCCTGCAGTCTCACAGCAGAGCCACCAACGCACAATTGATTGGGGAGTCGTTCTATTTCTGCAAGCAGACCCTCACTCATGCCTCTGCCTCTTGCTCTTCCTTTATCCCACTTCCCCCTCCTATCTGCCTATTCTTCTTTCTCCCTCCCTCTATCTGTCTTCCTTGGCCAGTTCCTCTTTATCTCCCTCGCTGCCTCCTTCTGTCCCTTTGTCCTCTTTCTGCCTCTGTCTCTTAACTCTCTGAGGACTTGCTAAAGGCACATTGTCAGGCCACTCTTGCAAAAATCAATAATATCATTCTAATTCAAACTGATATCAAAAGGCACAGGGCCAGCAAACCATTTCTCTGTAGACTTATCATAAGCCCATGTTTTTCCAAGCCGTTTATTTTCTGCCTTTTGGTCCCTTCGATCTCCTCTTTACAGGACTCCTCTGGGCTTCACTCGCCCAGCATGTCTGAATAGAGTTTAGATGTTACATTTAATGCTGACAAATCTGGCAGAGAGGCCCAGAGTATCCATGAGCCCTCATTTATGAGATATCGCTTTCTGTGATAAGTACGCTAGATATTGCCATACAAAGGCACTTCTGCAGCAACACGTGATAAGCCTGCCTTAAATGCAATTTTAATTTTTCATAAGCAAGGACAAGACTAAAACTAATACTTAGGAATTCTGAGAAGCCCGTTTTTTCTAAGAACAATGTGGTGATGGGAGGGCATAAAGTAAGGATGCATTAAGCACTCATGTTTATTCCATTTTAACTCGATCAATAGCATTTGCTTAATGCAATTATTGCAAATCACCAATCTCTCTTTTCTTCTGGCTTCACCAAACCACTAATGTTATTCCACACTCCCCCAAAATGCACATCAGCATGATTTGCCCAAGCACGGAGTCATTTATGAAGCTAAAGTGCAGTTCAGCTGTATGAGGGGTTGTTTAAGGCCTTGAGGTGCTGTAACAGTTCAATATTAATGACATGAGTTGATCAATTTAGAAGCAACACAGACATTTTGTAGTTGAATAATTCACAGTGCATAATGCTTGTAGTTGGCTTACCAGAAGCATTTTGGAAATGCAATAAGCTGTTAGATAGTTTGTAATGGGCAGCACAGCAAAAGAGCACTCTTAACTACTTGTGTTAGGTAAGGATTTACTCTTTCATAGAAACAAACAGCTTATGGAGAGCATTGATTTTATATTTCTTTACATTTCTACAACATTTTTAAGCAGTTGCAGTTTCTTTTAAGTACACCACATTACTCCACCTGTTTCAAGATACTGTAGAGCTATAGTTATTTAAGAAGTAGTCTTAGTGTTTGCAGGCAATCACATATAAATTATTTTAGGTAGGGTTGGCGCGGTAAGAGTGTGACACCTATTTGTCATTGTTTATATGCATCAAGTCAGCCTGACATTCAGTCAGTACCAGTTTGTCACACAGAGAGTGTTTAAAGAGTTTAAAAGACAGTTCAATCAGGAGACGCTGGCCCACTTGTGTAAAGTGTTGAAGATGAAGTTTCGGGTACAGACTCCATCTTTGGATAATGACCTTGTTTTCTCCATGATTGCTGAGCAACAAAACTACCGGAGCTCCGGAGTCCCATTGAAGGTGGTTGGCTCAAGATCAAGATTTCAAAACAATAAAAAAAAAAAAAACAATATTTGTACTGTATGTATGTATTGCCTTGTATTAAATTTGGTTATGTGATGACATTAGTTTAAGCAGTTTGCATGCACAGCAGTGAGCTGGTTACTTTACAGTTGGTTAATGATCAGATTCCTCTCTTATTTATTTATCAAATTTTGGAACAAAGGCAGTCTCATTTTAAATGTCTGAGTGTTGGAACATTTGGACTGACACTGAAGCAGTGAGAGGACAAGCTGTGTGGTGAGAAAGCACAGTTTTTCATTACAGTGTCTGGCTTTTGTAAATGTTCTACTGTTCAGCTGTAGAAACACAATTTTCATGTATTTATGTTAGTTTAAGTTTTAGTTGAATTTATGTATATAATTGTTTCTGGGATAAAGACACCTTACTACAATTAATTATTTCCTTTTCATTTTGCAACACTAAAGCTGCCGATAAATTCCTGTGTGTCTCTTAGTCCTGCATATACCTGCATAAAATCAGTTAAGAAACATGACTGAGTGCACAGAGGTGAAAACTACAGTAGATCTGTATTTTTTCATGCACCAGCTACTAGAATAAGCATCTTCAATTTTTCTGTCAAAAAAAAGTTCAGCAGAGCTACGCTGCAATTATCCAAGTTCACCATACTACATAAAACACTGACCTTATGTGGCCTTTCCAGTTTTTCAAATGCACCAATAACCCCAATTGTTAACATCTGTTAGATACTATGCACCAGTTAAAAGTCTTGGTCTTGATTGGTGCACAATGCTAAGCTCTCCAGGTTGAGCACATATTCACATTTCTGAAGAACTGAGTGCTGATTTTAGTCAATGTCAGTCACGCAGTCCTGGGGAGGTCTAATCAGGCTAAATAGTTAAATACCACAAACAGCCAATGATAGCCAGGTTATTAAAGTGCATGTAATCACTGTGAGCAAAACATTTTTTCACATTAGCAAAATACAAAAAATAAATTGTCTAAAGTCTACCTTTTTAAAAAAAAAAAAGTACAGAGAGAGAAAGTTAAAACGTAACTTTCAAGCTCAAATACTTAACAGAAGTGAGCAGCCATTTAATGAGACACGGTAGGTGTGCAGAAGGCATTAAATCTGAGCTTCACTCTGAAAATGTGTTAATTGGGTTCAGCCTAAAAGTATTGAAATTGATGAAGAGCTGTTATAGTTACTTTCCTTCTGTCAGTCTATTGGTCCAACACTGAAATATCTGTTAGTTTTCTAGGGACTTTGACTTTGGTAATTAAACTGCTTTACTTTTGGATCCACCAGTAGGTTCACGTTATTTATTTTTAGTGAAATATTTTGACAACTTTTGGATGGCTTGTCTCTCCAAGTGTTACTACCATATATCATATCTTGTCATTTTAAAAATTAAAATACAGTGATAACAAGACATTTTGAATTAAATCCAGTACACTTTGTCATTTGTTACACCATCAGTTTGCTATTTGATAAGACCAATGGGCAAACTTCCTCAGTTTTTAACACACAAGCCAGGATTCTAAACTAACATTTACTTGTCAAGTTTTAAATGGAAGGATAGTTACGTTGCTTCCCAAAGGTTAGCAAAGTAACTTTGTTTCAAAGAAATTGTCTAGACTGTGAGTCAGGAAAAAAAAATCAAAAACCAAGAACTGTCTCTTTTCATCCCAGAGAGACTTGATGCAAATTAAAAACAGGCTGCCAATTATTCTTGAATATTAAGGGAGAACGATGTCTGAGAAATCAGTGAAATAATGATTTCAAAATAAAGTAATATATAAGCAAGCTGTCTGATTGTTTTCTCTGGGTCTTCTTCAGGAAGAATGACAAAATGGCCTGTGTGTGTCCTTTTCTTTTCACGAACACTGATTTTCCATTTCTCAGCCAAACTAATAGCACAGGCTTGTGACTGAGGAGAAACAGAAAGATCATTAACATATGGTTTAACTATGTTTACTGTCAAGAATAATTAATATCTCAGACTTAAAATATTCCTGAAACATGCATTGACAGACTGGACTGATAATTCATTATTTACAGTTCCTCAAACTCAAACAAGTGTTCAAAGTGAACACTTTATTTTGGCATCTTAAAAAAGCCATTTCTTCACTAATGACAGCTGCACTTTTGCAATCATTATTTTATTTGATCCAAATTCAACAACATGTAGAGTGCTGTGAAAAAATGTTTGCACCCTTCCTGATGTTTTTGTTTTGTTTTGTATTTTACATATTTGTCAAACTAAAATGATTTAGATCATCAAACAAATTTTAATATTACACAGATTGCCTGGTAATTTATTAAGGGACAAAAGCTGTCCAAACCTATGTGAAAAAGTAATTGCCCCCTAAACTTAATAACTAATCTTTGGAGGAATTTTGGCCCACTCTTCCTGTCAGAATTGTTTTAATTTAGCCACATTGGAGGGTTATCAAGCATGAATGGCCTCATTGGGCATTTTTTAATTTGGGCATTTTTACTTAAATTTGTTCTTAAGTATCAGATTTGGTCATATTCTTTAATTGTACACTGTGCATGTACCTTTACTTTTATGTTAGTGAATCTCATTGTCCACCTAAGTTGAAAGGACTTTCCTAATTGTTTCAATGCAGGGCCATGTACATACAAGGGGATCTCATACATAAATCACAATGGGAAGTGAAAGATGGTGGTTCACGCTGCACTGCGTGAACAGCAAACAAGCCTCACATTTATTATCACAAGCAGTATATATAAAATAACACACAACTTATGAAGAAAAAAAAAACATCTGCTCTCAAATCTGAAATCGTTTGTCTTCTGAAGGACAGGCTTGACTAGACTTATCTGAGCTGAGCAAGTTAACTGTCTGGTGTCAGGAGGGGATCAGGATGCTGTGGTGATGGCTGAGGAGCAAGTGAAACATCATTTTTTATGTTTCATGGTGGTGTCCACGATGTGAACTGAAGTGTTGTTTTAGCATATACTAATTTTACAGGATTTAGTGTTTACTAATTTAATATTTTACATTTACAAAAAAAAACATGATGCTTTGTAAAACAATGACTTGGATTTTTTTTTGTATTTAAAAAAATCATGAATGATAATATTGTGATTGTAATTTCTATGCTATAATTATATACAACTGTAGAATCAAAGAAAATGCAATATCCAGTTATTTTGACCAAACATGTCACAATCTAAATGTTCATAAGTAGTTTTTTATGTGTAGATTTTATTCTTACCTAAGAACAAATCCAAAATTAAAAAAAAAACTAAGAATAAATTCATTTAGAAATTCTCCTGTAGGAATACTACATCTGTGAACAACATTCGCGAATTCTGAGGTAATCCCACTTATTCAGTATTCCATTCACTGTGTGCAATGCACAAGGCCCACTGACAGAAAAACAGCCCCAGAGCATGATGCTGCAACTATTGTACTTACCAACAGGTAAAATAGACACAAATTACTTATTTTAAATAATTTATTTTTACATTTATTTTGGAGAACTTGTGTCAGGCACTATTATTACATTATGCAAAAGTAAAGCATTGTTAACTGTGAGACAAAAGTAAAAATTCTTCAAGTCACCAAAGGTTCTTGTGCATTAAAGCTGTTGTTTTTCTTGTCAAAAGGTCTCAACATACAGCAGCATTTGTCAGCATGCAATGACAAATCCTGCCAAGTGTATTAAACTACAATACCACTGTTCGCTGATAGAAGCTGGTTCAAATTGACTCTCTTTCATCAATTCAATTAAGAAAATATTTTTTCCATGAGTCATTATGGTCTTATTCTGCTATTTTGAGTAACTGCTGCAGTTTAATATTCATGAATACAGCGTTTAGGGCTTATAGAAAGTTTTCAAATTTGTTGTGAGAGCTTGATTGACAGTGTGATGGACAGTTGCTCACACTTCTACCACAGAAATAATAATAATCTGTAGGAGTTGTCAGACGTATAAGAGGAAAAATATAAGAAGAAGAAAACTCAATTTTCACATAACTTTATCTAAATGTATGAGAATCTTCACCAAGAATACAGAAAGACAGTTTTATTTTGTGGTAAAAGTCTAACATAGATAAGATCGTTAAATATTGCTCTAATGTCATGTTAAACTTAATATTACTTCATTATGATACATGGCCTGTTTCTATAGCCTAGCTAACTCAAGACGATTTACATTCCTCAAGCTATCCTGACTGAATATATGACCATCTATGGTTCTTACTGTAGACTCTTTTTTTCCAGTAACCAAAAATGTTACAAGTTTCTTTTTTCAAATTACCTAGAAGTGAATTCTGGCTGTGTGACGCTCCATAAAGGAAGGCCGACTCTCCAAATGCACTTTTATTGTACGGGAGTGAAAGACTCAGTTCTCATATTTAAATTTTCAATTCTCATATTTAAAGATTGAGATCTAAACCTAGTGATTTGGGGTAAATGTGTATTGTATCATCAACAGGGAACAAAGTCAAAAGTCACTATGGTGGCTTATTCAAATAACACCCAGCTGACAGGAGCTTTTTATCCTTCCACCTGTCATAATCATAATACAAAATACAGCTAAATGCATGAGCCACTAAGAACTAGTCTTGACATTCACTTTAAATACTTGGCTTACTGTAGTAACAATACAGATTGTGATGTTATGAAATGGCAGCCTGAAGAGGCTGAGTAGAAGAAAGGTACAGCTGGGGCAAGACTCAATTCCATCAGTGAGTGTTTTGCAGTTACAGGCTACATCCAGGTACAGAGAGAGTGTGTAGCTGTGGTGATGTTTATCACTGACTGTGGCAAAGTGATTCACATCTATTCTAGTGCCCCGTGTAAAAAGACCAGGGTTGCAACTTTTGAGTTTTAGTTTTAAACAATATGATCATCATGTGAAATAATAGAAGAAACCCAGTACATGCATCTTAAGCTAAAGGTTTAAGCTTCCATCAGTCTCTGTCATCTAAATCCATCTTTTTCCCTTGTCCCCTGTTAGAGAGCGGGGTGTAATATTAAAAATATCAAATAACGTGATTATGTTTCATGACACTGTATCGATTCTCAAAAATAGTGTATTGATTTTTTCAGTTTACGTGTAAATATTAGCAGACACGTGTGTGGCAGAAGCTTTTTTGATGTTGTATTCTAAATACCAAATCATAAAATTACATCACCTCGCCTGCAGTATTGCAATATATTGTAATATAATGACTCATAACTCCTGAATCATGATACGTATTGATACTACACAGTATGGTGCAGTCACCTCCATCAACAACCTTGTAAACTAATATAATATCAGCATATTTCATTAAATTGTCAATGCTTGAGAGTTCATATTTGGATAAAAAAGAATCTTACAAGTCATTATCAGGTCTGATGGCCTTCATTTTCTCAGAATATTTACTTATTCTTCCCTCAGAGCGGCTTTGTTTGGCCACTCGGTGCTACTGAGGATGTTATCGTGTGAAAATATGTCACCAACGCAAACAGACCTCACCTCATCCACATCACTCCTGTTGCATTTTCTCTGCTCGCAGCAAACCTCACATCAGTGTTAATACTAAATGAAGCAAATGCATATTTCTTCAGAACAGTTTTCTTCCATTTCATGAACGACAGCATTAGTTTGTCAGCATTTTGATGCTCTCTTCAGGCTGGGATTAAACTGAGGGATTAGATGTTGAAGTCACTCTGTGTGACTCTAAGTTTGTTTTACCTTCAGGTTAAAACAAAGACCTTCATCATGTGCTGCATGACAAACCTTTTCCATAACGTTACCATCTGTGCTCCCAAGTGCACAAACGCGATATGACACAAATGTTTAGATTAACATGAAATTTAAAGCAATCGCAGGGCTGACTAGTGGAGAAGTCACCACACTTTAAGCTTCTACTGCCTCTGAGAAACACAGTTCCAAAACATTAAATACCTTTTCATATTTTAGAGAAATGGTGCGTGCGTTCACGTCTTACAAGAAGTAGTTTGAGATATTTGATTTTAATGTTAGAAAATTTTATTCTGTCTTCAAAATCTGATAAAGAACAGGCTGCAGTGATTGATGTCTGTCTTTGCCAGTACTTGAGTACCCTGCCACCCCATAAGCAATATGAATAGCATAAAAATGATAAAAGACTCCTGTCTGCACAACCAAGTGTGCCGCTGTGATACAACATTATGATCTACACATTGTCATGTTTAGATTGGCAAATGCACACATTAGATCACGGAGACAACCTAAAACCAATTCAGCCCATATGGGATTTTTTTTTTTTTGCTATTATTTAGTGATGATGTATAGATCTGTCCAGTCTGCTAACACGTTTCTAAACCCTTTTAGATCAATCATACCTGTGCTGTAGGTGGCTAAAGGTGTTGTTATGGGCCTATGGGCTCCGCATTTACCGTCTGTTTGGTTTCTTCTTAACCTCTCTGCAATTTATTTAATGAAATAAGCCCTTGCCCTTTACAGTGACAGTTTAATATCTATCCATGTTGCACTCTATTCATACTTACAGATTAACACAGATGGCTTAAAGCTCTAAACAGAAAAAGAACAAAATTTCTTCTTTTGCCAGGCCCAGAAAAAAATGATGCTGCTTTAAGAACCATCTGGCTGATTGGAGGCTGCTGCTGATGACAGGGCAATAAAAGATAATAACCAATCGCACATCATTGATTGTTTGCCATATCATTCTCAGCAATGATAAGTTAAACAAAAGAAGTCAGGCACTGCTCGGCATCACTGGTGATTTATTGAGAACAGCTTTTAAATTAGCATGAGCATATTAAATGAATAAATAAATAATCAAAAATAATCCAACATCAGTTTGTCAGCATTATGGCCATTTTAACGGCAGAAAATGTTTGAGACTACTGTGTGTCCCCACAAGCTATTTCAACCAATGGAATAGGTTTCAGTCTGCAATGTATGTGCTGCCAATGAGTCTTCTTTAATGGGTCCGACAACAGCCATACACTGGTTCATCGATCATCTGCGGCCCTGCCTGACGGCACTGACAGCTTTCAGAGTGAAGCTGCTGTTTAACCTGCAGACTTGCTGTTCAAACATCGAGTGGACGTAATTAGGGGCCCTGATTTTTACTTCTTCTTCTTCTTGTTCCACCTCACACTTATTGTCCCAATGTGACTTCTGCTGTAGTTTACACTATAGGAAGTATATTAAGATTACTGAGAATTATGTATTATCATATACTCTCTCTCTGTGGTTAATTTGAAGGTGCTATACAGCGCTTGGATTTCACCGCTAGGCACTGTAGTTTTTAGCACGTTGCCCAAACAGGAGTAAATAGTTTATTTGTTGTGGACTGTTTTCAGCTGTGGATTAATAACTCTTCTGTGCACTGCACATTTTTTAATAGAAGTGGGGAGTGCCTCAAAATACAGTATCCATGTTTATTGTAATGATGAAACATGGCTCCTAGTGCAGTGTCTCACCAACACCAAACTTTTGAGACATAGTGAAGACTCAGTAACAACACTGTTATTGATATTTCATCATATATATCATAAAATATCTACAGTGATTTATACTGAGGTACTGTTTCAGGTGGGGAAAGGATAAAAACACAAAGTGATCTTCTGCAACATCTTCACCTTATTAAATGTCTACTTTGCTACTCTTCTCCACCATCAATCAAGGTAACACAGCAGCAGGAGCGTCACCAGCTGCAATCCATTTGAACAAAAATCAATTTATATAACCTCACAATACTGCCCGCATTGTTTGTTTGACAAATGATCTCTGAGAGGTGCACTGAAAAAGACTACTGTAATGACTACTTAAGACCAAATGTACTGTTACATTTTACAAGAAAACAGGAAAACGAGGATTACAAACACTGAACGTAAGCAAAAGACAAAAACATGCTGAGCTTGTAAAAATGGCACAGGCATAAGAGAGAAAGCAGATGACAAAGATTCAAATGAGCCATTTAGAAGGAACTTAGTGACAAAAACAATCAAGCATATTAATTACAGCCTCGTCCCTGTCCTCTGGGCTTCAGAGTGTCACCATGTGGCCCCTGCTAATTCATATAATCAATTACTTTGATCTAACACTTAGGCTTGTCACTTTTGATATGAACAAATGCTAAATCATTGTCACCACACTGTGGATCTTTGTTCATGACCATTGTAAATTATCCCTACCTGCACTGTTGAAGTTTATTCTAGTAAAGTGCTGCTGATCTGATTAAAGAACTCGACGTGAAGAACTTGATGTGTGAATGCAAAAATGGGCGAATGCAGCAAAGGCCTGAAACCAAAACAAGCTCAGCGGACTTTCATGCAAGCCACAATTTAGTTCGCATGCAATTGCTGTGATTATGTGGTGATTGCGATATGTAGATTACACACCTGTTATGGGTCCCCCACAGGCAATTTGTGTTTGACTGAGAGATGTAAATTATTGTCTGACTTTGATTCAGGTTTAGTTACTTTCTTTGCAACACACAGTGGGATGGGTATTCAGAGCTGTTTTGAAAACTACAATTAGTAAATCAGTCAAGTCTTACTCTTCCTGGTTCCATGTCTCCTGTATTAAAGTCTTATTATTACAGCCATGCATTTGTTTTTTGAAGCTAAAAAGAGAATGCTTTTCAGACCTAAGATCACCAATGTTACAAGTATATCAAATACAGGGTGCTTTTGTAAGTACACTCGCAATATTCCAGGGACAGATGTGCTATAAATATATAAAGAAACAGAGCAAAGGAGAGAGGTAGTTAGGCTATTTTTTCGGTGAGTTAGAACAAGGAGGAAGATGTGGGTGGGGGTATGAGATGCAGTGCAGTGATTCACTGGTTTGCTGACCTAGTTTGGAAGAACTTCAGCATTTATTTCAACAATTCACCCTGACAACCAACAATATGACCAGCTCTAAAGTGGTCACACAGTAGAGTTGGTTGTCATAGTTGTGAGTGTAATCATGTTGTCCGTCTCTGGGTTATGATGGATGGAGCAAGACCAGGTTTTGGCGCACACACAAATACACACACTGATATTTATATGTTATTAACAGATCTTTAACAAGTCAAACAAGAAATACATTGAGGTCCAGTTTCCACTCATTATCAATGTTGTCAGTCTAATAAGAATTTACTTTTTAGGAGGAAGAAGCAAGATCATCAGGTGAACAAAGATGTGTTAATCAAGTTCTTGGGCCCTAATCCAACTCCTTTAATTTGATACCTGTACCCAATATACCCAAATATGTATCATATTTGTTAAAAAGAAGGTTATAGTAAACATTTTTGTGCATGAAATGGCGTTACAGGGCTAATTTTCACTCGAGCGAAATGGCTAAACTGTAGAACTTTGGAACACTAGCAAGTTGACATGTACAGTGAAATTATGTATTTTTGGCCCTGACTCCACTTTTTATTATCATCTATTATTATCAAACACTGGATGGTGCAATACAAATAATGTGAAAGCTCCTATGTTTATAATGTCCTCAAGTTGTCATAGCTCCAAAGGTCACAAATTTGCCTATTTGCCTATTTGCTAGTCAAAAGGAAATATTTATCTATCAAGGTTATCAATCTGAAATTTTATGTGGATTAACCATTGAACATGTTTCTGCTGTCACCCCAAGTGAGAGGTGCTCAGACCCAGAGAACCTGGCAGTGTTGCTTCACAGAATTCACAGTTTGTATTTCTGGATGAGGTGGGAGATTGTGCTAAGTGACAACAGTTTCCCAAAGGCCTCCGGAGCCCATGTTGCTAAATTCATCATGGTTCAGCATGATGGTTTGAAGGTCTTGTATATTCCACCCTTGGTCTTCATGCACTGAGATTTGTGTCCTTAAAACTTTCTACAATAAGGTATTATGTACTGGTGATGGTGAAAGATCTGAATTGTCTGCAACTGAGAAATATTGATTTTGAACTAGTTGAGAATTCTCACATGAAGTTTGGCATGAAGTGATGGGCCACAACCCATCTTTTAGCTTGTAAAGGTTAAGTCTTTGACCCCTTGTACAGCCACTCATAATCCCCTCACCTGTTACCAATTAACCCGCTGTTACTTAAATGTTTTATAAAATCTTTTAGTGTTTTGCACACATTAAACTCTAAATTAGCTTATATTTACAAAATACAATGCAGTTGAAGAGTGAAAATACAACCCCAATTTCAAAATAGTTAGGGTGCTGTGTAAAATCTACATAAAAACAGAATGCTATGATTAGAAAATCTCAGGAACCCATTTTTTATTCACAAAAGAACACAGAAACATAAATAAAATGTACCCTTCTACTTCAAAGCCATACTTTGCCGTAGATACAATGCAAAAAAAATGCTGTATGCCTGGAGCTGTTAGTTTCCAAGAAGAAAGTCAAAATTCGATTAGTCTGATCACAGAACAGTTTTTCACATTTCCACAGACCATTTTGGCCCAGAGAAGCAAATGCGTTTATGGATTATCTTCATACATGGCTTTTTTTGCATGACAGAGCTTAACCTACAGTTCTGTTCACAGACAGTGGTTTTTGGAAGTATTCCTGAGCCCATGCAGTGATGTCCACCACAGAATTATGCCTGTTTTTAAGCCGTGCCATCTGAGGAGACCATGGGCATCTGATACTGTGTTTCACCCTTATCCATATTCCAGATTCTCTGAACCTATTGATGATATTATGTACTGTAGATGATTTGTAGATGCTGCTTAACACAGATTGGTGAACCTCTGTTTTTCTCTTTGTTTTTACGCAGCAGCCCAACTTTTTTGAAATTGGGGTTATATTCAAAATTGTTTCTTTTTACTGTTGCCAGATAAATAAAGGTTCAAGCAAAGTGACAAATTAAAGATTTCGTTTTTTATTGTCTTTTAGAAAAAAGCCTAAATTGAGGATGGAGTGTGTAGTTAAATCCAACAACATCAATGAACTTAGTCTAATCAAAAGAAGAATGAATTAACAAAAAAAGAACATTTTTTAAAAGTGTTGACTAAGGAGTAATTATTAGAGATGAGATGTTCACACACAGGCACTAGCCACCATAAAGAAATAAACAGCAAAAACAAGCTCTTAGAAAATTATCATTTCCCCAGTTTAATAAAATTGACTGTTAGAGGAAGGAACAAAGCCTTTTGTAAGTTAGGGCTTTAGCATAAGTTCAGCCCATGTTTTGAACAAATACATACCAAAATAAATACATATCAAAGAAGTTGAAACTGCAGCCACATAAGATTTCAAAATAAATGTAGTGCATCAAATTTCAAACTATCTAAAATTTACAGCCAACTCAGCTCTGTGGATTTAGTGGGAAAGCTCCATTCTCTAAGGACCTCTAAACTATACACTGTTCATGATGTAGTGCTCTTGGTTAACATTATTTGATCTAGGAAGACTGGAGAAAATAATTAAGAGATGAGTGTACAGGAGAAAAGGATATAAATGTGCTGCCAATGAAGAAAGAGACAACAAACTAATGATTGAGATCAAACTCAGACAAAATACATTAAGTTATCATATATAAAGAAAAGAAGATTCGAGTTTGGGAATTCAGGGGAATTGCAGAGTGTTGTTTACTCTCTCTGCCGCAAGGGCATGATAAAATATTGAAATATTGAACCAGATATTTTGCATAGCCAACAGGCTTTCATCAGTGCAGAATCTGTTCCCTATAATGAGGCCAGAATTAGCCCTGCTATACTGCGATGAAGACAGGAACCACTTTAAAGACGGACAGAACTAAACCAGGAATAGTACTCGTGTAACTTTGCAGGTGTAGGAAGCAAACTCCTGTCAACACTGTTAATGGATCTTATACCAAGTAGTGTTAGAGAGTGACCTGTCTGGCAATATCAAGTTAGGTTTATTTCCAAAATCTAAACATTTCCTAATTTATTTACAATTATGATCAAAATCACTCCCTAATTTCTTCATTTGACATTTTCCCACCACAACCAAACCCACCAAACAGTAACTTAGCACTCAACAACTAGCCAAATATGCATCCCTGGATATACTACACCTGTCTGACCCACTGTTATCACCTCATCCCACAAGGTGTGACTATGATTATGGTCATTGTGAATATATTTGCTGAGGTGCAAAGCAACAGTGCATAAGCGCATTTGATTATATAATAATAATAATAATAATAATAAAAAGCTTTATTTATAGAGCACTTTTCAAAAGATTCAATACAAAGTGTTTAACATGAGAAAAAGACATCAATAACAGAACGATCATAAGAAGAACATAACATAAAATAAATAGCGTAACACAGGGAGGAACTATAGCACAATAACACTTGACCAATTAATATAGAAACCAATCAAGTCCCCCCTTAAGCAAACATTTAAGCATATAGCGCGTTCTGTTGGCAAGGGGACAGGACCTTTGCATTATGTCCCAGTGTATGTAGCACAGGTTTAGAAGCCAGTCATTTATAATGGACAAAGGTGCAGTTCATGCCTTTGGATGCTGTGGTTGCAAGATGCATAACAGAAAAGACAGATGAGGCCCCATCAAGCCCTTGTTTCTTATACGGCCACAACCACAACAAATGAACCATTTTCAGTCATAATACAAATAACAATGGTTTGTCCCACTTGTCCCCTTATAACTTTCCTCTTATTTTCAGATGGGTTTCATTATGGAGCATCCCTATAGAAACTGGTACAGCTAAAATAACTCCACTACTGAGTGGGAAGCATACAACAGAAACCACATTTGAGGGCAAGAGTGTGGTGGGCACCCTGTTCTTTCCCTCCTTGGTGGGTTGAATCTAGATTATTATTTCTTTGTGCACTTTTTGTTATGATCAGGCTCAATGCCACAGCAGGGGTGATAAATCTGTGATTTACATCATAATCAAAAGAGGACATGGGCTAACAGTAATAGCATGAAATTAACACTCAAATAGAAAAATGCTTCAGTATAAAGTTTAATGAGTTTATAAAATAATAGTTAAATTAAGGAACAAAGGGAAAAACAGGGCATTAACTTGTGTTAAGTGTAAGTGTTAGTTCTGAGGCTGTCAGCAACTGAAGGTAAGCTGCAGGGGAATATGCTTACAATCTTTTTTTAAGCCTGTTAGAAGCCTTGCATCTTCTTTTGGACACGGCACAGAGAGCGATGTTTGATTTAACCCACAACGCAATTTGTTGCAATAGTATTAACAAGATAGAATAAATGTGTGAACAACTGACTCAAGGTTTGCAGAAGGTAAAAAAGACATCATTTTTTTCAGAAAGCTGCAGAACCAACAGTGAACAATATTTACTTTGATCAGAGGTTACATGTGTATTTTTTATCAACCAGCTCAGCACAAGGTATTGTGCCAAATATGCCTTTATGTGTGTTCAGAGAGCAAATATAGACGCCTTATTGACTTGCTAGTTTTAAGGTACTTGCTACACATCCACTGCAAAGCAGTTGATGGCATGTTTACAAATGATGTTGCCAGCGGAAGCATGTAGAGAAAGAGCAGAGAAAGAAATTGGGCCAAAATTGTCTCTCAAGGAATCGCTTTTAGGAGCTAAAGATGAAGAGGTATTTTCTACAGCAACAGAGAAAGCTATGTTTGCCAAATGGAATGGGTGTATCTATGCTCAGTAAAACTGTAAATGTCTAAAATTACATGAAATGTCTGATCAGGAGGAGCTACATCAATGTGAAAGTGGGAATACGAATAAGGTTTTGGTGTGTTATGTGCATTGGTGTGTTGTGAGACAATGTAATATGATTGAGTGAACCACTTGGAGGGACACATTTATGTGTTTAAATGTTAAATGCCAATTGTTTGTAATACCCACTGACACTCCCTTTTTGATCTTTGGTTGTGTTATGAGCTTTAGGTCAAGGTCAGGATTGAATTTCTGCATTCATACAGAATAAAACTGTGTAAAAAACACTGAAACCGTGGTCTGAGAGTTTGTAGGCATGCTAGCAGCTCTTTGAGACTGTACATTAGCACAGTGTTGCTCTGTATGCTATTGTAGTTTCTCATATTTAGTCAAAAAGTGTTGGAAAAATGCAAATTTGGATTTGGATTTGAATGTGATGACGCTACTGGAAAAGTCAGAGGAATAACTATATAGAACATGAGCTAAATTTCACACCGAATCATTCAACAACTGTTTATACATTTTACTTCTCTACCATAAGTACTTTTCTTTTAGTACTTTGTTGTACCAAAAGTCAGGGAGCCACCAAAGTCAGTAGTATATATCATCTGGGAACATGACTGTCCATCTAAACCTTTTGTGTTAATCCATCTAGTAGAGGTTGTGATTTTGCTTACTAACATTCAGTCTACTAGTAGAAATAGAGTAAAAGTCAGAGGTTAATCAAGCTCTTCTGGGCAACATGAATGTCTATTTGCATAGTGATCCATACATAGACTGCTGTGATACAACATTTCCCCAAAAAACAAAAATATCATATTGTCAACATTGTGGTTATACTACAGCAAAAGTAAGGGAGTTAAGCCGGGGAAAGTTTATTCTCTGTAGATCATACAGAAAAAAAACCATAACAGATAAGTGATAGATACGGTATGTGAGGCAAATATATTAATGTTCTCTCTCCGAAATTTAGTGGGGATAAAATCTAGGGCAAACAATGTGGATTTTACCTGAGAGATGCATTTTGTGTGGCATACCCAAATGAATTGTTTTCTGTTCTTACAGACTGTAGGAGAAATTTAAGTTTAGGTACCCCTACTTTGTACTGAACTCAAAAATACTGCTTAGAATGCAGTGTCAGCCTAATGTCAAAAAAGTGAAATAAGGTAAATGATAGTAGGAAGAACTTCTGGTTTAATAGTGAGGCACAGTGATTGATAGTTTGATATCTCAACTGAATCAAAAAAACCACAAGCATCATGGGGCCATTAGTATACAATCTTCCCTTTTGTTCTTCAGCCCTGTGGCACTAACAACTTTCAGGATTTGTGAGTGCAATAAAGAGACCATAGATTCAAGGTAATTTGCTCCACAATGAGGTGAGACCCAGAGTGCTCGCGGAAGGCTTGCTACAATGCCACAGCAGTTAACCTATTCATCGGTCAAAACAAACAAGCCTCACCATCAACTTATATCAGCCCCCTATTTCATAACCCTGGCACAGAAATGAGAGCCTCTCTGAGTGGTTTATAGGAAGACAATGTTGAGCGCTGGGAGATGGTAGTCTGCTTGAGCAGCAATCGCTTTGATCTACAGCAATCTATTGATCCAGTGAGCTTGTCCAATCAATACAATGGAAGAGAAGAGGGGAAACAACATTAGAGGAGAAAATAGCCTATTTAAGGAGTCTGATGAGTGGGAGAGGAGGGGTGCATACACATTTTGATAGGACAGGTACTGTCCTGTGTGGATTCTGCACAAACACATAGGGCTAAATGAAAGGAAATGCATTTTTCCACTAAGACCAATAGAAAATCTCTGTACCATTTTCTTGGGAGTGCCAGGGATGTAATGAGAAAACTATAAGTGGGAAAAAACAGTGATGAGGCTGGCTGGGATGAGATATGAGATGAGGCAATGAAGCATAGCCAGCACGCTGCGATTGAGTCATTTGTGTTAGGTGGACATTCCAAAATGCGTTACTGCACAAGCTAGAACATGTCGGGTCCTTGGGCTCTGCATACAGATCGTTTCATACGAGGCCACCAGATGACCAAATGGGAAAAAAAGGCTACAATTATAACAACAGTAGGTTTGACCCAAACAGCAACCAGTGTCTCCATAAATAGACACATGTTCTGTCAGCCTAACCCTGACATAGAAAATGATCCCCCTCCTTCCATCTTTGTCTCTGGGGAGGAACATTCATGTCTAAATTGTAACAGACGTTCTGCTGCATGGGTGAGATATTAAACCAGCGTGAAGAAACAAGTGGGGAGAATTCTGTGCAACCACAGACAGAGCAATCAGATAACAAAAGGAATTAGTTGAAGAGCCCAAGCTCATGAATAATTCTTTTAGTATGTACAGCAGCTAGCGTAGCAGGATATCAACATTGTTTGATCATAGATATATAAACATGAGTTAAAAAGGAATATTTCTTCCAATAGCAATGAGAAGGCAGAAAAAAAATTCCATAGCTGTAACATGTAGACGAAAATATATTCAAACTCACAGCGGAAATACGTTAACGTCAGATAATTTTTTTTAAGTTAGCTGTCTAAACATAAAATATTGAACAAAATTAAAAACACCAGCACTGTCACCAGGGAAGAAAGCAAATTAGATTTATTTTCCTCTAGACCACACAGAGCTTTTAATTTGTTTTTGTTCAACTTCATCATGACAGCAGTTTTAAAAACCCCTAACCAGACCTTATTTTCTTAATTGGCTGTAGGTGACAATTGTCTGTTTCAAATTAGAAAAAGTCAGACTTATACTGCCTAACAGTGGCACTGCTGTCATCAACATTGCTCATCTAAGAAAATTAAGCTTAGGAAAGAAAATGTTTAAGGTGCAACACCTCCAGACAAACTTATTTTCTCAGTTTTTCCTATATTAGTTTACTTTTTGACAAACTGCCCCCCTTAAAAGTATACTAAAAAAGCTATTAGCAGATCTGGTTTTCAATGTAATGACAAAACTAAAATCATTAGGTTACTTTGGCACTGAAGAACAAAGTTTTATATTTTATTATTTTTTTAAGCGGCTCTTTGGTAATTTATTTACAATAAGCAC
>OMLM01007438.1:0-54562 GCA_900302695.1 Helostoma temminkii
AACAACATCTATTATTATATTAGATCTGAGTGAGAGTGGCTGCTGCTAAAAATACATCTGGGGTACAAGAGGGAGGTCAATGAGAGAATGAGAGAGGGAAAATGTTACAGTAAATATGGGTCAATAGCTCTCTGTCTGCATTTTTTCTTCATTTGTTCACATCTCACCTTTTGTGCGACTGAATCAAATGTCAACACACAAAATAAGCGTCCGGTGATCTGTGGGAGAGAACACACTGCCTTAAAACTATTGTAGATTTTTTTCTTTACCTCAGTGATCCTGGAGTGCCGTGCTGCTTTGGTGTTTCAGTGCTGTATTGTTTCCCTCAGCAGTGCAGTTTTAACCAAAGCATCACCACCTGCCACTACATCCAATCATCCTCCAGCAACAGTAGACCTCATGTTTAGCAGTCATCAGTCAGACAGCAGGACAGTCACAAAGGAAGGCTTTCAGGCCAACATCTGTATCTCCATCTCTGCACTTTCCATTTCAGGCGATGACGTCTGAGGTTGACAGGCACTTTTCAAAACAACAACTGGCAGCAATCACACCTGTGCTCAAAGACTGAGAGTCTTCACTGTAGGCTTTTCATTTTCACTGTGTGATATCTTCACAGCCAATATAAGACTGATTTACCTTAAAACCTTGCTGCAACGCAGCAGAATCTAGACTAATCTAAATACAATGTTCAATAGCTAACCTCTCATTATTTGACATAGTATGATTTACTACAAACATCTTCCACACTAGGAAATCTTACTCACACTTGTTTCAGATCTAAAAAAAACAATTCTCAAAGAACTACTGTCTTCATTTATATTTTGTTGATCTGTAATTCGGAAAGTTTTTTCTGTCTTGAGTCTTCGGGTCTCTGCACAGATGTTGTAAGGGGTTTAAGTCTGGGTTTTGGCTGGGCGGCTCAAGGACAGACTGATACTTGTTCCAAAGTCACTCCAGCATTGTCTTAGTTGTATGCTTCAGGTCATCGTCATCCCAGTCTCAGGTAACAGGTTTTCCTCACAGACTCCTCTGTATTCATCTTTCTTTGATCTCTGACCAGTCTCCCTGCCCCTACCACTGAAAAGCCCATCACAGCATGATGCTGCCATCACCGTGCTGTAAGTCTGATTGACGAACTGTTACTTGTCACCTTCTTGACTAGGACCCTTCTTGTTGGGTTACTCAGTTTGGTTGAAGAACCAACTGTAGGAGGAGTTCTGTCACTGTAGTTCCCAACCTGTTCCATTTCGCAATTACTGAGGTCACTGGGAATGCTGTGGATATGACCTTCATTATTCACCACAAAATGTTACTGTACAGGGTCTACAAAGAAGACCTTGGACTTCATGACTTGTTTTTGTCCTCACAGGCAGGGTGAATTGTAGGTTTATGACTTTCTAAACTGTATCCAATCAGTTCAATTTGGCATAGATGGCTTTAAGGACGCATCTGACCACAATTTAGCGTTGTCTTCTGGCACATTTTAGCAACAAAACCCAGAGATGTGCTTCTGAAAACTGTGAAATTACAGATAATGCCTTAGTGCTGTTTAAATTGAAAATAAAGCAAAAGCAGACTGATTGGCTCCACTATCCCACCAGCAAAACACTGTGGAGGAGATTTTTCTCCATCAACCTTCGACTCCATGCACCACCCACCATAATCAGAAACTCTTCTTTCTTTTCTCTTCAAATCAAACCAGGCTGACAATAGAGGCATTGAGGTTGTGTCAGGCTGACTTTGTCACTGCTTTGACTCTCTTATTTACTATGAGTGTGCTGACGTCGTGAAGTGCTCCTGCAGGTCGACCCTACAAAACAGCATATCAGATGTTGGTCACCATAACATGAAGACAAGGTTTCATTCAACATGAAAACATTGTTTTGTGTTTTAAAAAAATATATACTGACTGTCAGAGACTAGGTAGTGGACTCAAAGACTGAGATCTGGCAACATGGAATGGTTTTATTAAAACACTACAGGTAGATGTTAAACGGGTGAGGAGGAGCAGGAGCCAGGGTGTGTACAGGTGAGTACTTCTGGGTTGTCAAGTCGAAAACTGTGCACTAGAGAGACAGATCACTGTACAGTATATAACCCCGAAAAGAGACACGCCTTCTTTCTATTTGAGACAGTAACACTTTACACATGCAGTCAGTGTGTACATGGGCAGCTGGCCAACAGCTAACGTCTGCCATCTTCACAAGCTATTGAGAAGTTTATGGAAGAGAAATGAGAGTGTGATATTTATGACTCAATGTAGCGATATCTGACATTTGCATAATTTGAATTTTCCGCTGTTCCCGAAATTCTTCCACCTGGTGGTGAGTCAGCCAGATGTTTCAGTCTTAGACCAGAAAAGATGCTCTGTGAGTTACTATTAGCTGATTACAATATTTCTACATGTTTGTATTTTACCACAAACTATTTGAAAAAGTTGTTTGTGACTGTAAAACAAGAACTGGGGGATATAGTCACCTCAGAGTGGAAATCATGAATATTTTGTTCACGTTTCAACCATAAAGTGCTTAATTAACAGATTTCCCGCTTCAGCACGGTCATTATACAGCTCTGGATGGCTCACTCAGCTCATGGGCTCACACACGGCACATGCTCAAATTGCTGAATGGTCTATTAGACAAAAAGATCCAATGACGTGTAAATACGCAGACTACCGTTTTGTTGTTCCAATCGTTTGTGCAGGTTTTCTGTCATCTATACTAATGAAGTCTATACATTATACAGATATTAGTTGCCATCTGAGATGTAATCTGATCCACAAGTGTGTAAGTGTAATGATTGTTTTGGCTTCTGTGTTTCAGTTGGCAGGAAGCAGCAAAACAGTGAGACTCCCCTGATGGAGAGTAAAGAACAGACTCACAGTTTGGCAGACAGCAGCTCGATTTCCACATAAATAAACACAAGCTGGATAAAGCAAGTTGCATTTGATGTGACACTTGGCCTATGCGGTCATCTGTGAATGCAACAGGACTGGAGTCCTGCTGGTTTTATTTTTAGCCAAATCAATGCAGGCCAGTAATGGAAAAGGAAGGTGATGCCTCCTTCAGGCTTGTCTTTTTCTGAATCTCTCATTTCCTGTTTTCAGCTAAATTAGCATCACAATGGGTCTGTGGACACATCTCTGCTCCAGGTTCTTGACATAGAAGCATGCAGCTTCTATGCCAGATGAATTTTAGATATGGCAAGCAGCTTGGAAAATGGCTAAAAGCTGAACTGGACAGTTTTACATTTCTAAATGACACTAAGAGGCGAATTACTCTTTGTCAGTGTTAGTAAATGGCACAGAGCTCATGTTCACAGTCTATAATGTCTGTCTTGCTTTATACAAGTAAAATGGGGGTACTGAGAGAATCTGCTCTGACCTCTGAATTGCTTCATCCTTAAGAGCTCTTTAGGGTCTCAATTTCTTCCTTGAACAAAGCTGTTATTTGTTGCACCTGCAATTTATGATACATACTCAAAAGATGAGTGTGTGCACACATATTCAGATTTAGAATTGCCAGACACGGTAAAATGCTGTGCTAACAGTTAAAAGACGGCTCACTTTTGGCCATTTTGTAGGTTTCAGCAGTAGCAACTGTCCTTACACGTTTCTTAATTCAGACTCCCTCCTCTTACCTCTGGAGTCTGTCTCAGCACATGCTGTCCTTTTATAAAAACCTTTATCAAGACAAGCACTAAAGCATATCTGTTGGCTCTCAACATACTTTGTGTCTAGCGTGGTCATGCTGTCTGGTCTATTTTTTACGTCTCACCTCTGACAATGAGGTTCAATCCCATTTGGTAGTTTGGAGGATAGATCTATGGCACAGGTTTCAGGGTTTGGTTTGGTACAAACAGGAAGTGATTGGGTTTTTGTGAACAGTACCACAAGATTCATGAGGCATTTGATATTATTGCTCATAACTCCCAAACATTGAGATAGAGAGAGAAGATAATCATGACTTAGTCAGAATTGTGTTATTGTGTCAAAGTAAACTACTTTGAATTCACTGTAACAGAGAAACATTTTTGTGTTTTTTTACAGAACAGATGAATAAAATGCAGTGTATCAGGATATAAACATGTGTTTACATCCATGTGCAACCAAAATTTTGAGTCCATGTGAACTGTCTGCATTACAAGTGCACTGACTGCACCAGACCCACCAACCTTGAAGGTTACTTTAAAGTCACCTCAAGCTGAAAAAAATGTTTAGCTCATGAGTGTGCAAGTGGCCAAAAACAGATTACGTAGTGAATTTTGGATAGCCAACTCATTTATTAATGTCAAAAACATGAATTTTAATTGGATTTGGAAAGAAGGCACCTAAAAACAGACATAAGAAGACCTGGTGTATCTATGGGCTGGATGTACGTATGTTGGTGTAGATTTGAGTACTGGACAATTAGTGACATTTACAGGCCAAAAAGTTGAAAATATATCGTAATATGCAAGGACATTTGACCTTGTGTCATACATTTTCTGAAGGCACAAAGCCATTTTATACAGTACACTGTATGTGTACTATATATACCACAGTGGAGCCCATGAAGAGGCAAGAAAGGAAGTTTTTAATTTGTTAAAAGTTATAAATAAAACACTTTTGGTCAAGAATGTAAGGTTTTAGAAAGAAAAACAATCCATGTATGTTTCAGAGACTGATTTACAGTTGCTCACCTGCAGAAATAACTTTACTTCTCTTTTCTTTGCCCTTCACATCGCTTTTGCCTCGTTTTGTCCCACGGTGATAATAACAAACCACGTCATTAGCAGCTGACCATGCCCAGACTCAGGTCCATATGGTTCCTGAACATATAGACTCACAGAACTGAGAGATCAGACAAAGACAAGTAAAGCCATCTGCCTTAACCGGTTAGGGTGAGTGGAAAGTGGGGAGAGAAAAAGGCCACAAAACAATAACAAGAAGCAACAAGTTGCCAGGTTTCTTAAATGCATGTAAACTCTGTTCCCAGATCAGTGGAGAAAGCTGATTTCTCTGGAAAAGATGGAAAACACTCTTTATTGTGTTTGCACTAATAATTGCTGCTGCCTACAAACTGCAACTGCTGATAACTATCAACTACTAAACTTTGCTGATTGTCACTGAATTATCAACTGAGCAACAACGTAATTTTTTTCAATACCAGCATAAATATTATTATCGCAAAATTTCTTAAAATATCATGAAAAAATTTTCACGGTTGTGTCGCCAACCCCTACTTCAGAACTCTAATCATATCAGTGTACCATGATATCAAAATGTTTGTAAAATGTGTGCAGGTTGGCAGGTCTGCTGCCCACAGTATTTGCTAGAAAAGCTAAATAGGTGCTTGCTCCACTTACTGTAAGTGTGTAATATTTTTTTCAGCAGCCTCTGACACTGTTCGTGTAAAACAGTTACACATAATGTTTTTTTTAAGGGCCTGTTCTTTGCTGTCACCTGCTGACACAGGCCGCCATTGTGTTCAGTAGTGTGCACGTGTGAAACATGTACACATGCGTGAATCAAATATGTGTATGTACAGAAATTCATTAAATGGAAACATGAATTGCAACAACTAGGGTACTTGTTATGCTTTTTTGCAAAGTTGTTGTCAATCAGAGAAATACTAATGTTTTGTGGCCTAATTGACATAAACTGATGTAACTGTTGACAACAATGTGTATTTGCAAATTTAGCTCACATACCAGAATCATATCCTGATGACATACACTTACTAGCAGCTTTACAGAGACTGTGAGAGTGGAATTTTTCATGATTTTCAAAGCTGTAAAATCCTCTGACAGATTCCTAAAACCTGCTTTCTAGTTCAACTACTTAACGCTCCAATGTGTTTGAGGCATCACATTACGTAGGAAAGCCCTCCTCCCTCCCCATCTTATAAATATTGACTGTGTTACCTTTGCTGACAGACCGATTGATGGATGCTCTGTATACTGAGTGTTGTGTTTGGACAAACATGCAGGCACGCATGCACACAATACTTCCAGATGGATTGTGTGCGCTTGCTACCAGGTCAAAGGGTGACAGATACAGAGTGAAGAAACTGGTCAATAATTTGTGTGTGGGGTCTCTCTTTAAGGCGTACATGCACCAGGACACTGTGGAGCAGTTTACAGTATTACTGTGAAATAGGATTTTACAAGTCTGAGTGGTTTTATTATAGAAGCGGTCGATTTATGTTCTGTCCTAAAACAGTAGAATAGCTTCAGCGACATTGTTTATAGCCACTTTTGTCTAGGGTGCAGAGGTGACAGGAACACTAAGTGATGTTACGACAGCAAGATATCACCTCCCTGACAACAGGAGGCCTCTTGTTACAAGTATTCTACCAGGAATTTGCACTTTGGTCAACCAATTAAAGGCACAGAGTAAAAATCCTGTTTTTTTTCTGTCAACTATAAATATAAATGGGCTTTTCCCACAACCTGTGCCAAAATTATGTCGCTTGAGAGGTGCTGTTTTCTGAACTGCTGGAGTAGCAGCTATCATGCAGAGTTACTCCTGGAAAGTCATGTGTTTATTCTTGTTGGTAACATGTTGCTCAGTACAACACATGGTGTAGGGGGTTGCAGTGATGTAGGTTAATATGGCTATTATTAGCTGAGGAAGAGCCCAGATATTTTCAAATTATAACTACTAAGCTCCCAAAACCCCTTTTTGACCAACACAATCTTGGTGCTAGTGCTGGTGCAGAGTTAGCTGAACTTGGGAACTTTATAGATCTAGTTGGTCAAGATAGTCCAGCCCCCAGCCTGTGACGCAATCGGTTGTAGCAAATAGCAGAGATCTGGTTCAGAATTAAGCATCGGCTCCAAACCGGCCCTGGAACTAGCTCAGTGGATAAATATCTATTCCTAGTGTTATTTTTGTGCTTCTGCGCTGGTGACAGCCATGGCTGCAGGCATTATGTTTCTGAGTTGCCTGTCTGTTCATCTGTCCCAATTCTGTGAACACAATGTCACCTTGGGGGGAATTTCTTTAAAACTGGTGCAAATGTCCAAATGGACACTTGGACTAAAGCATGAACTGATTATGTTTTAGCGGTCAAAGGTCAAAGTCACTGTGACTTCGGATCTGTCCTGTTTTCATGGACGCTCAGGAACACCTAGAGGGAATTTCACTACATTTGGCACAAACGCTCATTAGGACTCAAGGATGAACTTAAAATATGCAACTTGGCTGGTTGGCAGAGGCAACAGCCACAAGGCGGTAATTCTAATGTCTTATGAAGCATTATATATGTGATAAACGCTCACTTCCAGATATCAGTTCCGTAACTTCTTTTATATCAACTGAGATTTATGTTTTTATAAAGGTTTCTTACAGATTATTATCTTTTTGCCTCCATTAGTCAAAGAAGGACTATTTTCCTACTAAGGAAAATGGAAATATAAGTACATAAGCACACTATATGAAGGCAGACAGAGAGAAAGAACATTGTGTTTTTCTGTGGAATATAAAGGACATCAAGTTCCAAACAGAAACCTCCAGCAGCTCAGGGGAATTTGGGGTCACCCAAGACTTCTTGGCCACACACACACACAAACACGCAGTCAGACAGAAGAATGGAAGGATGGTTGGATGAAGGTATTACCCCGACAAGACATAGTGAACAGGACTCCCTTAGTGTTTGGTGTCGGGTCAGAGCGTCGGAGGTGAGTCAGACTCCGCACTTCACTTTGGATCAGTGTCACAGGCCGTGTGTCACCTCACACACACACACACACACACACAGAAACACACACCCAGTGCCCACAGCGATGGCAGCAGACAGGCGAGGGTCTGCCAGAGAGAGCTGTCAAGACCTATTGTTGCAGCGTCCTACAGTACAATGCCAGCCTTCGTTAGACACACAGTTTGTGTGTGTATGTCAGCGTACATGTGCAGATGCACGTCCATGTGTAGCATGTTATGGATGAGAACTTGTTTATGGCAGCTTCCTGTTTTCCGTCCGGCTGATCACCTTTAAGCTTCTCTTACCTTTTCTCATCTTTTCTCCTTCACCTTTCTACTTAATCCTTCGTGTGATATTTAGCCGAAAGTTTCCTCCCTGATCCACATATTCTCGTTTTCATTTTTCACAAGGAATACATTCTTATTTCTTCCCTAAATTAATATCCTCTCTCTCTCTCATTCTTTCCCTCATCATTGCAGTTCTTGCTGTTTCACTTCTCTCTCCCGCCTACATCCCTGTGGTGCAGTAATGCGGCTTTACCAGTGCTTATGGAGCAGTTAGAGCAAGGCAGCGCTCCCTCCTGATGATAAGTTAAAGCTAAAGGTAAAGCTGTAGGTGTTTGGTCACCAAGACAAACAGTCTCTGGCTAAAAAAAAAAACAATAAACAAAAACGATTCACATCAAGTAAATGTTGTATTCTAGTGTTTTAGACTGTTGGTAGCACAAAACAAGCAATCTGAAGTCATCACCTTTGCTTATTTTTGTTTTGTACTTGCCCTCCAGGTAAGGATTTGGGCCAGCTGGGAGGACATAATATGCCTTCTAAAAATGTTAAAAATCATGACCACTAATGAGCGTTTTCCAGACTATGATTAAAATTTGGCTGTAGGCACAAAGATGAGTTATTTAAGATTGGGGATCATGGTTTTGGTAAAGGCTAGGGTATCATCGTCATGATAGTTAAAAGTAACCCATCTTGACTGTTGGTAGGAACAAACAAACAGCAGTCCTGTGTAGTTGGGTAAATCTGTGAATACATCTTTCTCTCTGAAGTGTATAAATCTAAGACAGACAGCTCAGCGTAGTAGAAATAATGTTGTACTGCTGCCAAAAGACATCACTTTACATTAGCTTTTTATTTCACTTCTTTGTCTGGATGGACAATGTGCAGAAACAAACCGTTTCCGTTACTTCCTCACTTTTTTTTCTGTGGTTGGCTTGGATGTCAGTCCCCTACGCCTAGAGAAAGATTTACCTGTTTTCCCACATATATTTTAGTGTGGACGGAGGTGAATGCAAAAACAACCTTAAACACCAGGTGTGGACACATCTTGTTTTGACATGATCTTACCTGGCTTAATGTAGAAGCAGTCTCAGTGTTGTGCTGACCCATCCACCCTCCTCATCCTCCATCTCCTCTATGCTTTTTCCTGATGGACAAGTCCTTCCTACAGTCCATAAATATAGACAACTATATATTAACCTCCCATAATTTATTAATATGATCAATGTTGTAACCACAAATGGTCTTTTGAATTAATAAATTACAGAAGCATAGCTTCACTAGCTGTCACTAGCACATACATTTTCATGTGCATTCATTCCTATTTTTGACCGTGCAACAAACAAAAATCTAGTGCATGGTGGCACAGTGGTGTATTGGTATCACCTCTCAGCAAGACGAACCCTGGTACAGTTCTGTGGATTGGCTGGGTGCCTTTCTGCGTGGAGTTTACATGTGTCTGGGTGGGTTCTCTCCAAGTACTCCAGCGTCTTCCCACTGTTAAAAGACAATTGTCTGTCTCTGTATGTCAGCAACATGATAGACTGGTGACCTGTCTAGGGTGTACCCTGCCTCTTGCCCAGTGACATCTGAGACAGGGATCCACAACTCCCCTTGCAAGAACAAGAGGTTGGGATAATGGATAGATGGATAACCTGTCCTGAATCAAACACATGAGAAGAAAGTCATACAGTACTGATGTTGTTTCATGGTTAGTCCACGCAATTGCAGATTATTAGTTGAATAGAAAAGACTACATTTGCATGGAGTGGAGATGGGATGCTACTCTCCTCTACTGCTATTCTTCATATTTAATGATAGACATTTGCACATAAATATATTTTCTGGTGAGGGATGGAGACAGATTAGATAAAGCAGCCTGAATATGTTCATCTCTCTTTCAAAGTAAACCTCAAATACCACAAATACAGTGTAACTCCTTGGTTTGAAAGTAATGAACACAAACTATGTTGCCCAAGATAACAGATTTTAGTAGAAAAGAAACTTTCCTCTTGGCTAAATGCAGTGTGCAGGACATTTGGCATGCAACACTTCTGTCATACTTTGATGCCTCTGATTCATTTTCCTGAGACCTTCTGTTTTCTTGCCAAACAGACAGAGCTGCACCAATATATAAAGTCCACCAATGATGGTACTGTAATCTTCAGAATGCAGCTGAGTAGCCTGAGGAAAATGCAGAGGAGGACAGCAAATAAAACAAAAACAAGAAGTTGTTTTGTTCTGTATGGTTGGAAATACTACAATGGACTCAGAACATGCCTGTTTTCATTTATGTAGTCTAAAAAGTGACATTTGGCTGCATTCAGAAACTAATTAGAATCTTTTTAATGGCTTTCTCTTGTTTGTTTTGAGATGAAATGTTCTTCTTGGATCGTTACTTCTCACCTACACAAAATCTGATTCCACTGCTTTGATTTACCGCTGTGTTTATCATTGGGGGAATTAATGGACTGCCATAATTGCAACTGCAACAGTTTATTTTCTAATTATAATAGAATTCATTAGCACAGTAAACAGTTTGGGATTATTATGCGTTTCGTTACATGATTGCGAACAACATCTAAGAAGACCTTAGCTTTTAGATCTAATGGTCCTTTGTTTTTGTTTGACTGCTGCAGAGACTTGGGGAACGTACACAAACAGAAATGACCTTTTCCTCAAAGGTCAATGGCCTCACACACTGTACCAAACCTCAGCGACTCTAAACTGTGTGTTTCACAGTCTAACAAGTAAACATTACACAGCAGCTTTAGAAAACCCATTTGATTCATAATCAAACTCTGATTCAGATTAATTACCAAGTACCAATTATGAAAAACTATTAGCATATTTCACATTAGTGTTTTCACTGTTTTCCTCAAAGTTTCTTCACAATTACACACATGGATCCAACACTGGTAAAAATTCTCTTTGGGTTGTTTTCCAGTTTGCTTCAGCACGTGTTTGCACTGTTCATCCATCTGTCAATGTGTATGGTAAATCATTTTATATGGGTGCTTTCCGAACACCCTCATAAACATGGGCAGGTGACAGACCTACAGCCTCTGGGGACATTGTGCCCTTGTAGATGTAGGAAGCATAAACTAGGCTTTTGACCCACTGTTTGGGGGGAAAAAAATACGTGTCAATGGGTCAAAGCAGTTATCGTACAATAGCAAAGGATGTGTGCACCACACTGACAAGACCAGCAAAGGGGAGAGCTGTCTGAGGAGTTCAGAAAGAAAATTTTATGTTAAAGGTACATGGTATAAAGACCACCTTCAAGAAGACTGATGTCCATGTGACTACAGTTACAGTACAAGTCCATTGTTTTCAGCCTCCCTTCATGCGGCTGTAAGAGGAAATCAGGATTAGACTAAACATAAGGATAGTGCCAACGGAAGACGGCTACAAGGACAACTTCCAAAGAGGTACAAGCTAGGTCCAAGGTCAAGGTACATCAGTGTTTCATGGCACTATTGGTTGCTTTTTGAGAGACAGCAGGTTGAAAGAAAAACAAATTAAAAGACATTGATTGCAAATGACAAGTCACAATGCTCCTGGAAGAATGTACTTTGGACAAAACGGGAAACTGTTAAAAATGATCTTGAAATCAAGGAGAGAAATGTAATGCATAGTGTGAGAAAACTGTCTCAGCAAAGTCTGATTCAATAATTTTAGGGAAAATACTGTGTCAATCATCAGGCACCTTGCTAATACCACCTTGCTACCAAATTACAGTATGTTAGAGCATATTTGTAGGTTTTAGTGGCTTATCATTTTGGGTTATTTGATCTTAAAAAAAAAAAAAAAAAAAAATTTGCCTCCAGTTCTTCCTTTCCCCCTATTATTCCTATTTCTTTTCTTCCATCCCTCTTTCTCCTATCTTTCCAGTTGTTTTCGCCTTATTTTATTTTCCCAGCAGCCCCTTGGTGTTCTCACCTAGACATACTCTGTGCTCTGTGGTTTTGAAAGTCAACCAATCAATCTCTCCGTGACGTTCTGCTCCTCTGTTCCTTTTTCAATATTTCCCCTGCTCTGGTTTTTGAGAGCCTTCAGTTTCCCTCTGTGTCTCTCTCACCCTCTCCATCCTCCCCCGTGGCTCCAGCAAGGAGCTCCATCAACTCCAGAGGTCTCTGGTGTGTGCATGGGTATTTGTGTGCAAGTTTGTATGAGCCTCCATGCGTGTGGGTGTGTTGTGTGGAGTAAACGGCCTCCAGGATCCCCTGAGTCGCATCTCAAATGTACTCACAGGGAGCAGAGTCACGACTAAGACTGCAAGCTTTTCATTAACAGAGAGAGAGAGAAAGAAAGAGAGAGAGAGAGAGAACATGTCTAACAAAGTTGAATAATTTGGCTGAAGTCACTCCTCTGATAGAAAGGCTGTCCTTCACCCAAAGTACTGGGTCAAGCCTGAGGAATGGGTTATGAAACATCTGAACTGTGTGTGTTTAGAAATGTGTGGATATTTAGGACTCACAGTGCTACAGTCAATTTGAGTTAATTTCCAATACTGGAAATAACTTTGAACTACTTAAAAAGAAGAAAGTTCCAACTCGTCATATGTCGTCTGGTGCTCTTACACCATTAAACAACCACGTTTATAGTTTCAGTAGTTATCTTTGGTCTTTTTGATTTCCTTTCTTGTGTTTCAGCAACATGGTTGTACCCTGACTCTGTTCTCTTTCTTCAGGTCTACACTGTGCATTAGGTAGATTTAGATCTGCTTGTCTTATAGTGCTTTTATTTGATCTGTTTCATAATATAATGTACAACATGAAGCACTGCAAAAGATGGAAGAAAATGAGAGACTTTGTTTCCTGCACAGGTCGATCTTTCAGTCACGCACATGCAAAGCTTAGTGCTGGAAGCGACTTGTTACCCACAATTACCTCTAAATCAAATATGGACCCAAATTAGTTTGACTGTAGTTGAATACACGGCTTTAAAACTTCAAACTTATCCAAACTGTAGGCTTGCAGAATGACTTGAACACTTGCTCATCCAACTCAAACTGGGACTCCAAGAGAATCCATTTTGCCCCTAATATTTCCATACTGTATATCCACACACATGCTGGCTCAATGCTGGAATGAAAAACATTATTAAAATGCACTAGTTTTGATGTTTTTTATTTATTTTTGTCTGTTGTTTTGTTACCATTGTCATGTTTTTACCCATCTACTGCACATCTACATTTATTCCATTTTTACTTGTGCAGTTCCCACAATTTTAAGGAATATTCTTTTTACTCATTACATAACCCATGTAGTTACACATGGGTACCAAAACCCTGTGCAGAACTCCACTTTATTATGCAGATTTCAATTTAGACTCTTAGAAAGTGTCCTCACCTCTTGCATGAGGAATAACTTTTTTTTTTACCACAGCAGTGGCAACACAAGATAAGCTAGTTGTAAGCTTGATAATGTCACATAAGATGCTGATCTTAAAGCCAAATATTGTCTATTTTATCCAATCTGAAGTAGTGGTGTCAGGCAACTGGTGACATGGATTTACAGTGTTGAGAAACATATAACTCTGAGACCTTATCACAACTGGGACCAGAAGCAGAAAGACAGAAGAAGAAATGGAACAAATGTAAAAATGGCCAGGCTACATAAGGTCTTTAGTGAGTTTCAGGTCATTGTTTAGCAAAAGTTCTTAAATACCCACTGTACATCAGCTGCTCAGCAGCAAACGAACAAGTGAACATAGTTGACTAGTTACTGTAGCTCCTTTAGAGCCTGGTAGAGACCAAAAACAGAGCTGAAAAAGAAAGTGAATATTTGACATAAGCCAGTCCAGTGATAATGTTGCCAATGATAATGTCCTGCTGGATGTGATCTGTTATTGTAGGATCTAACAGTACGTCTAGGGGCATAAGAGTGAATTAAAATTCACATTTTATTCTGTCTGTTTTCTGTTATGTGACTCTAGAAATTTTGTGATGATGGATTTGTTTGCTGTTGACGCTGACACTAAGTGGCAGCGTTACAGAGAAGCCCTCGCTCTTTCATTCAGTGATGTTCACTGTTGATCATGTCTAAAACATTTTCTGATATCAAAACCCTCCCTGTAGTGTTACCCAGGAAGGCTCCCCATGGACCAGCCTGGTGGAATAAGCCTGAAATGAAAGTAAAAATATCAGAGCAGAGACGACTCACTGCTATCCTGCTGGAGAATTTGAATGTGTCATCATGCCAGGGCCATTTAGTCACTTAGGGAACAAGATGGAAAAACACGGTTTTTAATCATCATTAATATGTTATATAAGGACAGTTGTCCCTTTGAGCATAAGTTAGACATGCACAGCATTATATAAAATATAAGTCCTTCTTTGGAGTATCAGTATAAATGAGTGTTTTTATCAACCTGTACAAATTGATTGCTCAGAGCAATTTTGGTACAGAACTGTCATTTCTTGTCCCTGGAGATGAAGTACACCTCCACTTTTTGCCCGGAAGAGTTTCACTGATATTGATTTAGATGGAAAGCTGCTCGTTGGGGCAGTGGTTAGGACAGCATCTGGGTTCAAACTTGCCAGCCTGTTCTGTGTGGAGTCTGCGTGTTCTCCCTGTACATTCAGACACTTCGGCTACCTCGCCCAGTCCAAAACCCTACAGGTTGAGTGCCCATAGAGAATATGAGTGTGAATGGTTGTCTGTTTCTATGTGTCCGCCTTGTACAGTGATAGACTGGCAGCCTGTCTAAAGTGTACCCCGCCTCTCGTCTAATGTCAGCTGGGATTGGCTGCAGCTTCCCTGCAAACCTCTAACGCATAAGAGGGTATAGCTAATGGATGCATGGAATGACTGGAGTCTGCAGTGAAGGGAGAGTAATGGCTAAGTTATTTTTAGCCTCTGTCGATCGGCTCCTTTCAGTGGGGGTGGAACGTGGCACAGAGCACAAAATCAATACAGATGGCACTGATGTAGATGTTGGGCCATACATTGAGAATATAACACACAAGACATAGGTTGTTACTGTGAAGTAGACTGATAAGTGAGTCCAGGCTGCCTTATTGATTTAAGTGTTTAATCCACTGCAATCAGCCTTTCAAAGAGGAGATGAAAGACTGGTAATGGGCTAAAGGAAGATTTTTAAGCTTTGAAAAATGAACCCATCCCCTGTTGAGCATGTAGGAAGCTCAAGATTATTCTGTCTTGAAACAATCTTTGAGTGATATTCAACAGTTCTCTGTATAAGCTCTCCTACCCTTGACTTGTGTCATCTGTTGCTAAAGGTAGACTAATTTCATAGCACATGGTAACATTTTGGACTCAGCATGAGCTCCTAGAGGGCATTTTATCTCTGTGCTTACCAGGAGATATTAGAGATGTAGGTTATAATTTGTGTTAACAAGGGGGAGGCCTCTCCTTTCATCACCACTTAAATCCAATATCCTTCAATATCCCAGGCCTCGCTGACTCATAAAGGTCGTGCAACCCTGTGCCAAGGCATGGTGCAGATAATTAATCTAATTTTAGCGCAAGCTCTGACTGTTACACTGGACAGAAATTTCATTTCCATTCATGTTAATGCTGCGATAAAAGATGGTGAATCCAATAAGAAACACTAAACTGCTTCTGTTTCAATTTCATATCTTGGGATTTGGGGTACTGGGATGGACATTTTAACCATTTTCATTAAAAAGTCTAAAAAATAATAAATGTATAATAAAGTAACAAGTTAAAAATACTTAATGGCAGCCCTAAATGCAGTGATGTGTGAGATATGCACTGTGTAAGTGGTAGGGAAGGTGGATGCCACCTGGTAGCGGGACAGAAAATTTTTGTAGCCCTCAGAGTCTGGAAATACCAGGTGAAGGTAAAGCAAAGCTGACAAAGACATCTTACCGGACAAAGTGGGAGAGATATCACAAAGGAATATTATATGATGAGCAAATCTTATTGCTGCAACAACTATAAAAAACCCTGAATGACCCCCTTCAGCTTTACTTTATATGAACAGGTGCAGCAGCTTAAGACTGTTTTCCAGAGGCAACATCCAGGTCACGATTATCCCGAAGGTGCATGTTTAGTGGAAACTGGACTTTTCCTAAAGATGATTAATCTCTCATCCAAAAGGTTTCTGTAATTTTAACACCATGGGAGTGATGAGGTCTACCACAGTTCAGTCAGCTGACATAGAACTGTCATTTTTTCTCCTCCAACTTGCTGCTTCTGTTTTAGGTAAAGTGCTGAGTAGTTACCGTTAAGTTTTGTGTGTCTGTCGTTCCTTGTCATAGTTGTGCATAGAAGTTTCTGATCCACTTTATCTTCCAGTGCATCGGCTGTGAAATGAACCTGTCTGACTCTGTAACTGAGAAGCTGGTGCTGGGCTTTTTGTAAAATCTTTTCGGCTCTGTGGCCTCTCGCGGTGTTAGAACTGAAGAAGCCTTCAGATAAGAAGTGAATCGTCTCAAGAATTTCAAGCAGGGCCAGTTGACACTAAACAAATCCCTTTGGTCTAAATGCCAAAAAGTTTTGAAGTAGCCTAGAGGTGAGTTTTCATTTCTGTGCAGCTTAATTTAGCCACTATTCTTGATAAAACTAAATATGTGAGCTAAAGACTTATCTGGGTTTCTGTGAGGATAAGACACAAACATCTGTCCATAAACTCAATATTAGTGTGCACATAAACATACTCATTCTAAACAAACACAAAGATTGTTTCTACTTCACTTTATGTAACCTTTTCAGCTTAATTTAGGAATCTAGCCATTGACCTTACAGTTGAAAACCAATCTTTATAGTCTGAGCCACCACTGATGCCAACTCATTATCTGTCCTCCGTTAACACACATCACACTAATCCCTGTGTCATTTTCTCCAGACTGTGCAGATTTATCCATTTATCTACACCATCTATAATAAAAGTGCTGCTCAACCATTTGGAGCTGGACACATTTGACAAAAGGATAGTCAAAAATAAATTACCTTGCAAGTTTCAGGAGTAAGACTTTTTTTAATAATTTTGTGAATGTAAACTGACAGAACAGAAATATCATCCTGAAAAATATGGAAGAGCGATATTAACAATAATATAATAGTGTATTCAACAGCATACCCACATCTAAAACAAATAGTCCATTTAGTCTGTTTACAACAACAGAAAGCTGCAATAACTCATATTTTACACATTTTCTAAAGAGAATAAAGTGTAAATGAGACCTGACGTGTTGTGTCTCAATTGTTCTAGACCACTTCATGCCGGATCATTTTCCACAATAAATAAATGAGCAGATGTAATGTAATGTAATTTTATCTAGTTTTAGGACTTGAAAAGAGGATCACATTTAAAACATATTTATGTAGAAGATTCTAAAAGATTTACACACGTTGAAGAACCACTGTATACTGAGTATTTATGTAAATGTTACGGGCTCCTGGAAATTGCTTCAGCAAACGATTTCTGTGTCGACTGAAAATGACGTGGAGAAAACGGATACGCCACTCTGTTTTGGACACAAACAGCCTCTCTCATATAGAGAACTGCACCAGGACAATGTCACTATAGATATTTATTAAAGTGAAAATAGTATAGTATACATATAGATATATTTAGTGTTAGTAAACTGTTAACAGAGTTGCTGATGATAATAGTGATGTAAGGAACCTCTTCATCTTCATTTACTCTGAAGGTCAGACAAAGGTCATTACATAAGGAGAGAAGAGAAAATTCTCATATTCTTTTTTGTTAGACAAGAAAATATCAACCTTTTATTTAAATTATTAATTCAGATCCATATTACCTACTAATTATTACCAGCAGAATGGCCTCAGATATTTCAGAATCATCTCTGGCCTTCATGGCTCACACTGGTTGTGCCCTCTGTGTGCCAAAGCTTGGCGTGGATAATTAATCTAATTTTAGCTCTGCGTGTTTATGTGTGAGAGGAAAATACCGGACAGAGCTGTCATGTTGAATGCTGTATCAGTCTGACATAATGTTATCGCCTCCTTCTCTTTGTCAGTGTTCCTCCCTCACTCCTCTATGCTCCTTCCTCCTTTCTTCTTCTGTTATAGACGGTTGAGACAAAGCAGTTGTGTATTCTGGTGTGATATCTTTTGTTTTTTTGACGTGTGATAATGAAATTATCTTTAATGCATCTCTCTCTGCATTTCTCCCTCTCTCTGTCTCTCTAGCAGCGGATGCAGTGCCGGTACGGAAAGATGGGGATCAGGTAAAACGCTATTATCTTTATATATATATAGAAAAAAAAAGCTTCCATCTGTTCTGTGCACCTCATTTTCCCATTTTGCTGAAAGCTACCGTTACAGAATACAAACGATGCCAATGCCAGTGTCCTCAGCTCTCCTCTTACATCTGAACAGTCTCCAGGCAGAAATGGTAGTGTGTGTGTGAGCGTATCTTGTCTCCTTAAATCTTTTAGAGGTGAGAAAAAGAAGTGCTGTTACTCACGCAGAACTGCCTTGTGCTGTTAGACATCCAGGTCTCGGCCTCGAGACAGGTCGCCCAGATCTAAACCTTGAAAAGACGGATTCACACCGTGTAAAGCATTTTTTTCCTTTTCACACCGCATGCTTAAGCATTTGGGGGTGTTTGTGTTGTCTTTTGTTTAAAACACCAACAAAAATTATTAGGACAGTGGGACTTTTCGTTGTTTTGCGTTTATACTCCAGCACGTTGGAATTCGGCTGAACTCCAAAATGCCTGCGGTTAAGCTGCATTGTGAGTCATCTAGGCACATAAGATTTTCACAAGAAAGAAGAATGTGTGCAATGTCTACTGCATCATTTTTTTAAACTACCCACTTAGTATGACAGTGTTATGGGAGTCGAGGGATACAGAATCAGTCAACTGAGTTCAATCCAACAGATTATTTGCATTTAACTGCTGGAGACAAGATAGAAGGCAAAATGCCCTCCAAGAATATGGAGGCTATACCAGTCCTGCAAAACCTCACTGGGGAAGTCTGAGATCTGCAGACAGTCACTGAAATATTAAATGTGACTGGGTGTCCTGGTCAGAGCACATGTCATAAAAAGGCAATGTCTCTGGTTCAGTCTTACATCTCTTTCTCTCTTTTTGACTTTATGTCACATTTTCCACAGACATTGAGTCTCCCGCCTAACAGGTTGTGGGTTTGAATCCTTCAGATATAGCTGGGTAAATAGAGTGCAGCTACTTTTAAACAACCTCAAATTAAAGTCCAAAGTCAGCACTTAACCCTCAGAGACACTGTTTAACATTGAATCAAGTCCTCAGCCATGAGCACAGCAAAGTACACGGACTTATTAACTCATGATGGTCTAAATTAAACTTTACCAAAAAAATGAACTTCTGAATAAGTCTGTACATCTCACCAGAGAATGGAAACAAAGAAAATAATGGTTGAAAATATTGGTGTCAGCCTTTCAGAAGCTCACATTAGTGTGTGCTCTTGTGTGTATGCCAGCACTCTTGTGACTGGCTGTGCGTGACTGGGTGTGAAGGTGTGTGCTGATAGTCTCTTACCAAGGCCACAGAGCCGCTGTCCCCAGGGCTCAGAGTATTACTGAACCATGTATCAGCTGTGGACCCTGTGGGGATAGAGAGGGAGACAAAAACAGAGACATCCATCTTATTGTTTTTCCATCACTGGCTGCTGCTTTCTTTTCTTTACTGTTGTCACTTGCCTCCTGCTGACAGTAGTTTTATTACTGTGGACATTTTTTAGTACCATTTCATTGCAGTTCATTACAGTTTAGTGAGAGAATATAGAGAGATAACATAATTGCACAGTTATTCACAGTGAATTTCTTAGAAGCAGAACCACATTTCCTATAAACCCTGTTGCTTTCTATCTCCCTGAAAACAGAAATATTTCAGAAGTGATTTCTACATTCCAGCCATCGACAGAAACTCTGAAATACTGCACATATTTCAGATTACTGGTACACTGTTGACATCGGGTGGCCATGACATCAGTAGCAGAAATCATTCTTGTGCACTGATCCCACGTCAGCCCTCGAGTTGTTTACTTCGTCAAACATGACTCCTGTGTGTAATTTATAGACCTGCAGAGAGAGAGGCCAGCAGGTGGAGAGGTATCATATTCTGTCAAATCCAGGAGAGATTCTGACTCAGAAACAGGGAGCTCTGAACCAAGTGCAGGCAACATAAACACATGTAAACAAAATTATACAAAGCCAGACGGAAAGCTTAAGAACACATTCAAAAATATTAACCTCAAGCCAGAGATGCAAAAGACCAGACTAAATGTCCTATTAGTGGCAGAACAACTGGCACAAAGTGCAACACATATCTTGACATTGAAATCTGCATTCTTCTGTGACGTTTCTGGTGCTCACAGGTGTGGAGAAATGCATAAACAGATGGGAGGCTCATTCAAATGCGGCAGCTTATAATAGGTTTTTGGATAAAACTGTGTCTTAAGACGTTGCGCTGAGAATAGACATATCAGTCTGTTCATGGTGCAAAGTCAATCTGCTGCCAGAGTGATTTGTTTTTTTACTCAAGGAGAGCAACTTGGTGCACAGGTGCAGAGAGCATCAAAAAACTGCTTTTAATGTGGAGAAAGCAGGAACATGGCGAATCAGTCGGTATTTATATATACATTTATGAGTGATTCTTTCAAAACTTCTGTCCACGTCTTTACACAACTGCTTTACAGTTTGCATAAACTATAGGGTAGTATACTGTTTTTACTAATAACCACTGTTATTATGAACAACCACTGGGAATGCCGTTAGATTAACGGATTATTTTCTTACAGAACATATGATAACAACTGGAAAAATAAAACTAGAATAAATGCCTCTGCCAACCAGTCAACTTGTAGTTAACATTATGAATGTCAGTCCAGACTAAGTCTAATCAGTTCATCCATCAGTTTAAGTTAATGTTTGTGCCAGATATAATGAATGTCATAAAAACCCCCTATATGTTATGTTGCTCAAAATGGGGCAGCTCAGAAAGTCCTTATAGAAACCAGTTTGGGAAATTTAAGGCTATGAGCCAATAAATCTGCATTTCCTTTCATAATTTCTAAAATATGACTCTACTGGGATTCTATTAAGTTTAACATGTGCAGGTCAGTTTTTACACAAGTTGTATGACTAAATCTAGTTTTGTCTGTACAATCAGGGTCCAACTAATCACTCACTGCTAATGATGTATTAATCTAATATCCATGATTATGATGTATTAGATAACCCTAACCCTCTTAGCAGGACACAGACACATTTGGCACAAACGTCCACCTGGGCTCAAGGATGAACTGATTAGAATATGAGTCTGGACAGACATGCATGTGGCAGTAAAAGCATCCTTTTGCTAACTAACATGGGAATCTATAGCATGAGTTCATCATGCTAGAGTGGACATTCACATATTAAACATTGTGAGGACTAAAGTGAGGAAAACATCCCTGGAAGATTAGGCTAAGTGGAAGACACATTAGCTGAAACATCAGCGTGTTTGTGGAGTCACTATTAGTCAGATCAATACTGAGTGCTCCTGTCACATCTCCACAGAGAATATAAGCCTTCAAATTCACACTAAAGAGATGAAAAACACAAACAGATGTGAGATTTAGCTGCAGCTAAAGTATAGACTAATATATTGCCATTAGTGTTTTTCCTCAGAATGAGTGTTTTAGATTCAAATTAGTTTGGAAGATGACACCACAAAGACATTTTCTTAAAAAAAATAAGCTGTGCACAAATAAGAGTATATTTTCAAGAGGTCTAATATCAAAAGTAAAACAAAAAGACTCATAATACTTCACTTTATATGTACAATTTATTAGAATTTTACTTTTTGAATTCAATGAATGAAAAATAAAACTTCTCATGATATTCTATTCAATTTATTTGACATGCACTAGTGAGCATTTTCCTGTCTCACCAAGTCACCAATCAACTTTAACCCCTTTACACAGAGGTGCATCTTAACTTTAAAACAAAGAATACCCACAATTCACTCCATCCCAACATTTTAGCTGTTTGCAATTGATAAATTGAACAATTTAAAAAGCACAACCAATGTCACTGAGAGCGACCGCTGGCATCAGATGTCACCCACTTCCAGGTTTTCTTCTGCAACAAAGCCTTGGACGTTGAGGTTTGAGTTGGACCATTGTTCTGTTGGAAGGTCCAGTGACGCCCAAGCTTCAGCTTTCTCACAGACAGCATGACGTTTTCTTCTAGGATGCCCTGATACTTGAATGAATCCATCTTGCCTTCCACACGCTGCAAGTTTCCAATGCTAGAAAAAGCAAAGCAGCCCCAGATCATCACCAAGCCATCAGCATGGTTCACTGTAGGAAGGGTGTTCTATGCTATGCTTCATTTTTCTTCCTTTAGCTGATCAACAGGCCTGAAAAGTTCCATAAAACAGAAGCCTAGAACTTCTGTTGCTTATTAATATGATTTTAATAATATGATTCATATTTTTAATAGCATTTTTATATGATTTGGTACTTTTAGATATTCTATTCACGGGTTTGAATAATTTTGAGACTGCAGTAGCCATCAAGTTACATTTTGTGTTGAACTGGGAGGAACCACTTGTGACATTAGGTGTGTTGAGCTCTTTTAATTGTTCTTGTTTGATTTGTTCACTGCAAACAGCTGTAAATTTTGTCTATATGGCTAATTATACCACTATTCTTTTTACTGCAATTGCATAGTACACTGCACTGTAACAAGATAATTACAATAGAAAGTTGTTAGCGGTATGTGCCCTTTGTCTGACCCAAGAAAGAGCTGGTATACAAAATGTACAAAAGGATAGACAGGAAAATGCTTACAGGCGTCACTTCCACCAGCATTAAGATGATTCAACCAGCTATAAGTGGGTTAAATGTTGAGCTGAGAGTGTCCATTTACCGTCAGTGTGATCGTGGCTGAATGGATTTGAGTTTCAGCTCACACAATGCGGCTGTGTCTCGATTCATCCAAGGTATCTCCACTATTGACAAGCCTTCATGAAGAAAATGCATTTTGGAGTCTATTGAAATACAAAACATGAGCATGTGCTCACACACACACACACACACACACACACACACACACACACACACACATTACAAAGATGGTGACAAAGCCTGGTTTTTGACTGACCAGGAGAGTTTAACATTTACAAAACCAAATACTGCAACCTCTAACGTAAGCTGTGTTCATAATACAAACATAAATTGCCCAACAACTGAGACGGCACCACTATTACCATTTGCATCTAATCATACATTTCACCATTATAAATCACAGTTGAAACCTCCTACACAGATAAATTCCTTTATGTGAGCAACACACTGACCTGGAACCCTGCTATTTGCAATTTCTGAATAATTTAGATGATGATATCTAGTTTTCTGCTCCACAGCGCAAAAATGAATTTATTTGCAGAGGTTGACAGATTAATTGATCAAAACCAAGGACTACATTATTACAAGAAGAGGAGCTCAGATTTTAGGAGTACTTTTTTATTATTATTGGTATTTGCCATGCTAGCAACATAGATCTAGGGATGGCAAATGTGGTGGTAAACCTGGAGCAGCACCTTGGTAGACATTAATATCTAAAAACTATTGGATGGTCGGCTATAACATTCTGTACAATCTGAAGCATGTGACAACCGTATGTACACATGACTCTCTCATCAGGCACCATCATCAGCTTAAATGTATTTTTGGTGCTAGTTAGCTAATATTACCATTCAGCTCATAGCACTGTCATGCCCATGGACAACTTCACAGAGCAGCTACCATGACTGTAGACTCATTTAGCAATGTCTTGGTAGCACATTCTCACAGAAACCATTTAATATTGCTTTACTAATTAGTAATTAGGCATTAAGCACAACATTTAGGTTCATCATACTCTAGAGGGACAAGCTTTAGATTTCTTTTCGCTCCACTGGACTGATTGACCTTTCTATCTCTACATCTGTTTATTACTATTTACAGTACATTTAAAATCATTTATTTTCTTTTTGCTGCACTTTGATAAATGAGGATTATTATAACAACACAAATAAAGGCTACAGCTGAATGGCACATACTGGCCCACAGGCTCTGTAGATATGGAGAGGCTAAAAAGGCCACAGGCTTATTGTGATCCACAAATTATTTAGTAACCACTAATAATTTAGAATTAATAGATTCTTTGTACGGGATGACTTAAAGGAAGGTAGTATTTATACTTTCATTTAAACATTCAGTTAAATGAAGCAAAAGTACAATGTATTCATGCAAAGAGGAGATAATGTTTCAGTGTTTTAATTCCTATATATTGTTGACATAAGTCATAGTTGACTCAATGTGCCTTTTTAGTACAGAATAAATTAACATTTAACTACATAAGCATGTTGCTGTTCTGACTATATTTTTTCTTTAACAATTATGTACGATTGAATGATTCCTCCTTGGTGGCACCAGATCGCTGAATGCTTTATTCTAGTTGTTAGTGGAAGTGAAAGATTAATTTGCTCCAGTCCAGACAGCAGCCCCACTGCTGAGCATGTTCATTAGCTTTTCAGATTAAATAAAGCATTATTCAATTAGTTCAGTTTGGACTGTCAGCTCTGTGAGTTTTACACAGTGAGTGGTAACAATTAATGACATGTTTCTTTAGGAAAACTCTATGATTAAATCAACATTAAAAAAGTCTAGTTCTTATCCATTTCTGCTTGTTATTGTACCTGCATGAATTATTCTCCACATCTTTGTCTCTTCTTGTTAATGTGGATTTGAGGTAAAAACCAAACAAGGCGGGTGGTGACTTGTGTGAGGCTTTACTAAATCCCTGTACCATCTCAGGGGCTGCTTTGTCAGAGGAGGATTATTCTTATTCCTCATTCACTTGTCATGAAAATAAACATTTCTGACATGAATATTAAATTGGTGCTTCCGAGAAAGCGAAAGGCGCCTGCAGGAAGAGAATTAATTCTAGCATTTGGTTTCTGCTTGCCCAGGGTTTCAATTTGCTAACCAACCCTTTTATTTGACACCAGATGAATAATGTTAATCAGGGCAGTAAGGCCTTAAACCAAGTCAGACCCAAATTCACATTAATTCATGTAGATATCCTGGTTATAGAGTCTCTGTGCCCTGCAGCTGCTGATTAAAGCATGAATAAATCCTATCCATCTTAATTTTTCATCATCACTGGTACAATTTTTCTTATTGTTACTTTTATTAATAGATTAATTAATCTTCCACCAGCTGCTACTGTATTAACATTATTATTTACTCATTATTATTTATAAAATGAACTTGTATCTGTTCTTGACAGTAAAAATATCATTTAAAAAGCACTTGACCTTTTTTTTCCTCTCAATATCCTAATTGTAAAAACAACAGAAAGTAATTAAAGACACACAAGATGAAAACTGGATATAAATATCCACCTGAACTAATATAAAAATCACACAACTACAGTTCCAGTAAGAGCAAGTACAAGTGTTGACCATGGTCAGAAAGCTGAAATTACAATTGGATTATTTTTTTTAAACTTCTATTATGAAAAATAAAAACTTGGTACTTAAAAAAAAAATTAAACATAGATATTAAAAAAAAAACTTGGAATAAAAGCAAGTTTTTTGTCATTCACTTAAACTCATATTGGTTTTGATTATTTTGATATTTTTGAAATTATTTTGTTTTTTCCCATTTTTTCACCAATTTACATTCGATGCCAATTTAAAGTCACTGTTCTAACACAGGGAAGGGAGCTTCCAGGGGGGGCTGACCAGAGGTTGATTTGCATACAAGCACAGCCACTGCGCTACTTCATGATCCCAGGAAGCTCCAAGCTTCCAGCTCCCAGGTCTAATCTTTACGCCAACACCTTAAGGAAAAACTTAAGGAAACTTAAGGAAATCTTAAGTTTGGCATTTTCTAAGACACAAAGTTTCACCTCTCACGCAGCCTGTGAGCTGTAACTTTGAACACTACAACCATAAACAGTGTCACTGCAGAAACTGTTGTGGGTGGCGTGACAAAGGACCTGATGTTAAAAGTACACAAAGTAAAAAACCTATTTTGACAGCAGTTCATTTTGAATTCTTTGGAGCAACCACAGCTTTCGAAATGTTCCCTTCACTGCCATGTGTCTATTGTGCAGGATGATGAATATGCATGATTATCTGATTGCGTGTATATTCATGTGTATGAGTGCACAAAATTGTCCATGTTTGGCCACCCATCAGATTTGCTGTTGCCTGCAGCAACAGGGTTACTGCTGAATGGTATCCACTGGTTACCTAAGTATCCTGGTCAGTGTAGACAAACAAAGAGGGATGATGCAGCAGACAAAACAAATAGTATTACACACAACTACACACATTGTGTTTCACCTCCTATTCCTGCCCTCCATGTCCTCTGTGTCTCTTTACACTGTATACTGTTTACAATCTGTTCCACTGTGAAACCTCAGTCTACTGCACAGCACATTTAAATACCCATTGCATGGTTCATCTACATTTTACTAGTTTAAGTTCCTGGTTAGAATTACAATCCTAGGCTTACTGTTGTACAGGTGTACACAGAGCTTAATATGGAGTGACAGGGGTCAGTGACAAATATATGCAGGTTTACTCAGACTGAAGAAGACTTTATTTTGCTTCAATTTAAGACCAGATTTACTTCAAAGATGCACGGCAGCAGTGCATGATTGTTTTCCCTCAGGGTGATACATGCTCATTTAGCAAAGAAACTGCTAACACCAAAATGTAAATGTTCAAATCGCTGCAACTTAAAAACCTAAAGACCAGTTTCTATGTCCCAAATCTCCTTGTCATTCTTTTAAATCCTCTCCTTCTCTTCCAACCTTTACTACACTTCCTGTGCCTTTCTCCTCCCCTTCTCCCTCTCCTCCCTCCCCTAGCATGGCCGTGCCGAGTTTTCCTGGGAAGGAATCAACGTAAGTGTCCTAGTTTAAATCCGCCTCTTTTCATACCCAGATCTCTTCATGTTGTCGTTTTCATCTCCATCATTCCTCCACCACCTGAGTTCGGGCTTTGAGTACATAACATCCTGCTCATTTATCCTCCCTCTGACTCTTTTATCCACAGTTTTCTTTTCCCCCTGTAAACACTCTCTCCCATCCGTCTCCTCTCTTGGCTCCCTGCTAATCTACTGTAGTGCAAGCTTCATATATACACAGACTCAGATAACAGGCTGTAATAAGCTTATCTTATACCCAACTCAAGCTTTGCACAACTCCCAGTTTTTACTGAAAGCACTGCATGATGCACTGTTTTTGTACCTTCAGCAGAATTTATTTGCACAATGTACATTTTCACTCAAAGTTCAGAACCTTCTCACATAAAAACACTTTAGGTTTCATTAACAGGGTTTAGGAGAAATGTTCTTACACGTTACTGACTTAAAGGGAACATTTACTGTCTCTCTGGATTTTGTACAGGCACTAATTCCAACGTATTTGGACCAAATGTGCGTTGTTATCGTTGGTTAAATGCTTGTAAATTTGTTATCAACTTGTGTTTTACGTGGAAAATCCTTCTTTACAAAATCATTTTAATATTCATGCCTTTCATCTGTTTAATACAAGTTTGTTTAAATGTAAGTCTATTTTACAGCTTTTTATTATGTTTTGTCATTGTCTTGAGATTTTTTTTGTTTTATGTACACTCAATTTAAATATTTAAAATTATTTCATTTCATTTTGTAACATCCCTTCTATGTGTGTGTGTTGAATACATTTTAAATTTAAAACTCTTCAAATTTCTCCTGTCTTACTATGAGCTTGTCTGTAAACTGTAAAGCACTTGCACAAACCTGCATGTGCTGTACTGTACAAATAAAGTGTATTACGATTACTTAACAGCACTTAATGAATTTTTGGTTTAGAAATTCAAATCCAAGCTGACAGACACACAGCCCTAGCACATTATTGATTAAGGAAGTTATTCTGTCTACTTATGCAGCAGATACAGAGCAGCATCATGTGGAGCAGCTCTGGAGAAAAAAAAATCTGGCTCTTCAGCTGCTCGATGTTCCACTTTCTCTACCAGCTGCTCTTGAATCGTTTCCCTCAGCTGTTTGAAGCTATTTGGATAATATGTAAAGGTGGTGGGTTCACTGTAGCTTATTCTCCTCAGCTTATGTGCTGAAAGCTGCTTGTTTGTCCCTGGAAACCAGACTGACTAAAGCACTAACACTGAGCAAAACAATGGTGTAAAACTACAAGTGACCTCTTTCACCTTACACGCAGTCATCTGATTTATTATTAATCTCTAAATATCAAATAGTGCATCTGCATACTAAGATCTTGTTGCTAACCATGTTTAATGCCTCAGCAGTTAGAAGTGAACACATGAACTCTGCTCAGGCTCTGCATGTTATATTTAACTGGTTGAGTGGAAATGCTGCTATTGGCTAACTAGCAGAAGTCTCCAAACCTCCTGTTGTGAAAGATTTGAAGCATTCTGTCGCTTTTTCTTATTCATGTTCACTTTTTATGCTATTTGATGATGAACAGGCTCTAGTGGACGCAAGACTAATGGAGGAGAAATGCAGATCATGGATCGCTATATCTGTTTGCCCGCAGACTCACTGGCTGCTGTGTTACTACATTACGTGTTACTGTTACTTGCAGATAGAATAACACAGGGGTGATACTCCAGTTGCACGCCACAGAGGGAGCAGATAATATCAGTTTACCTTTATGCAGCAATTAATGCACTGTAACTCATAATATTACATCACAGAGTCAGAGTCCCTCTGTAATTAGCTGTTGAGATGACCTGATTAAAAGCCAGGATCTGTGGTCATTAGACGCTGGGTTGTCTTGAATACTGGCACCAGAACTTAAGTCGAGATCAAATAAGCATGAGCAGTTTTCAGATGCATGTACTGTACACTTGTAGAGTACATACATTTGATCTAAAACATGACCAGATACGTCACGTAAGTCCTCAAACTAGATAATGGTGACCGAATTATACACGATGAGACAAAAAACATGAAAACATTATTCATTTATTTAGTGTGAATATGATCTGATCTTACAGACTTTTGTGTTATGAAAGTAGGCAACCTCTAGGATAATCAATTTAATAGAAGAGAAAATTAGTCAGGTGACGATCCAGTGTGAGTGTGGAGGACCCTGCCACATTTAAAGAAGAGAAATCTGGGTCTTCACGATCAAAGGTCACAAGAAACCCAAGTGTAACATTTGGGACAGGGATGGAAATTCTGGGTCTGGGTATCTTCCAGGTCATGACTGACTGCACACACATAATCCAGGTAATTTGCAATGGGTATGGTACAGCTATTTAAAAAAACAAGCAGGACAGAAGTACCCGACAATGGTGTAGATGGCTCTACTGGAACAATTTTCTGAGGACCAGTGAGACCAGGGTAGGACTTTAAGACTTTAATGACAAGTGTTATTTTTGGCAACAAGGAAATGCTGCATTCCAGTAAGAACCTTATCCCGTGTATGAGATGCAACAGTGGCACTGACATGATTTGGGTAAATTTTGCTGCCTTTCGACCAGGACCACTCACCAACATTGATGTAGTTATGAATTCTGCATTGTGCAAGTAAAGTCTTCAGGAGAACGTCAAAGCGTCCATCCATGAACTGAAGCTCAACAGAAAATAGATCATGCAGCAATACAACAATTATGTGCACACAAGTTGATCCTCCAAGAAATGGTAATGGAATAGCTGAGTCAAAGTCCTGAATTTAAATCTATAAACATGCAGTGGAAGGACCTGAAGCAGGCAACTCATGCAAGAAAGCCAACCTCCAAGTCGATAAGCAGGAAATGTGTAGTCTGCAGACTTCCACCACTCACAGTTTTATTTGGTTCCCTTTATCTAGTATTAGAACTTGAAGGCATGAAAATCTAATTATGTGGTAGGTCAAACAGTACTTATGCAAAAATAAAGGAAATTCTACATGGTTCAAAAAAACCTTCAAGCACTATTATCTGACTCTGTACTGTGTGGGTTGATGTTCATGGCAGATATTCACTTGTGGCTTCATATTGCTGTAGTGCATTCACAGATGTGGACAAAATTTTTGGTACCCTTCCGTTAAAGAAAGAAAAACTCACAATGGTCAATGAAACAACATGAAACTGACAAAAGTAATAATAAAGAAAAATGTACTTACAATTAACTGATGAAAATTTAACTTAATGTTTTGTTGCACAACCTTTTGAGGCAATCACTGCAATCAAACAATTTCTGTAACTGTCAATGGGACTTCTGCACCTGTCGGCAGGTATTTTGGCCCACTCCTCGTGAACAAATTGCTCCAGTTGTCTCAGGTTTGAAGGGTGAGCTCTTTCCACAGATATTTAATAGGATTTAGATTAGGGCTCATAGAAGGCCACTTCAGAATAGTCCAGTGTTTTGTTCTTAGCCATTCTTGGTGTTTTTAGCTGCATTTTGGGTCATTATCCTCTTCATTATCCATTTAGGTTGGCTAAAGTCCCGTGGACCTTAAATCTCTGAATAATATGTGCAACTGTAGTCACAGGAACATCAAGCTGCTTAGATATGGTCTTATAGCCTTTACCTTGATGTGCAATGTTTATCTATAATTTTTTTCTAATGTCCTGAGAGAACTCTTTCCCTCCGCTTTCTGCGGTTCATGTTCAGTGGTACACACCATGATACCAAACAGCACAGTGACTACTTTACACCCTCTAAATAGGCAGATTGACTGATTATAAGCTTGAGGACACCTGTGTTGATCTTTTCTTTTTTGTCCAGGGCAGTTTCATTAGTTTGCTTTTTAAAATGCTTCTGTTTAACCACAAATCAAAAGCAACGCCTGATTTTCATTTGTTTATTATCAATACATTTTTATTTATTATTACTTTTGTCAGTTTCACATTACTTCAGTGACCATTGTGAATTTTCTGTCTTTAACAGAAGCGTACCAACAATTTCGTCCACGTCTGTATTACACGAGTGTATGACACAAAAAATGGTTTCAGAGCAACGGGAAGGTCAATCAAGAGGGACGACCACTGGCAAACTAGAAAACACAACTTTAAGTACTTTAAAACTTGAGACGCCAATTAAACCAGCAACATTTGAATCACCACCTATGCATAATTTTTCCCAGTCACAGTGAATATATAATTCACTTCTTTTCAATCAATGATCCCTGTAAGTCCTTTACAAGGTGCTCAAATAATTAACCCTCCTTTCTTATTCCCTCCACTACAACCTCCCTCTTCTGTTCTTCTATCTCTGAATTTTCAATTACCTGCCCTCTTCACCTCAATTTCTTTTATTCCATGTTCTCTTTCTTGCAAATATCACTCAACCATTTCTCTTTTGTCATTTTTCTGTCGCATTGCATTTTATTCTTTTCGGAATATCTGCATCCTACCTACTCTTGCATTCTCTAATCCTTCCCTCTTGTATTTCTGTCTCTATTCTCCATTTTAATTTCTCTGTTCACATTCTCTGATCCAACCACACCCTCCCTTCTCTCTTTAGTTGTCCATGGAGGACACTACTTCCATTCTGCCTCGTCTCAAGAGGAAGTCCGCCAACACCTATGGGATCGGTGCCCTGGCTAAGTCCTCTCTGTCAGGTGTGTCAGGTGTGTGTCTGTGCTGATAGATGGTAAAACAGCCCCCATGTTGCCTCCACATGCTCCACAGTGACTCAAGAGTGAAGTTGTTGTTGAGGAGTTACAGGATCTAAACTCCCATTCTCTGTTGTGTAAAAGATAATTTTTGGTTTCTGTTCATGAGATATTCAGATGGTTCTTTGGTGGCAGAGTAGAGCAGCAGCCAAATGACCAATAATTGCATGGTAGTCACTACACACCATCAGAAAAGATGTTTGCTAGAGTTTTTTTATTTCACAAGCATTTTTCAAGGGATAAAAAGGCATGATTACTAGTTTAACTAAAGAGTTGTATGAAAAAAAATGGTCCAACTTTAAGCTGTATAAAATAAAGTCATTAAAAATCACTGTTAGTCAAATTTCCTAGAAGACTTTAGGCTCATGTATGTACTTTTGTACTGTGCAGCATCTTTCCATCTTATAAACCTGTGAACAGCTCTAATCATACTACTCCTCATGGGTTGTATTAAATAAAATATGTCTGGATTATAAATTATCTACTGATAATTACTATGACTGCTCCAGATACTAGCCTAGTCATTACTAGGCCATAACTTTTAAGCTACTCAGAAGCCAATCCAAAACTAGCTGATTTTACGTCATGACGGCCTCGGTTACAATTAAATATAAGGCAGGTGTCAGTGCCACATCTGACTGCAGTGAGGTTTTTTATTACTTTTTGGTGCATTTTTATAAGAAATTATGAGAAAGGTGCACAAAACTGTTACCTTGAACCCTTATAGTATTCCATGTGTCAAAGGCTCCTCTTGGGTTTAGCTCAATCAATTTTGGTGTCCAGATTAGATCTTAGAGGTTAGACATCTGTTTGTATTATAAAAACCCCACTCTCATCTACTTTCACTTGGTTTCTGCACCGCACGCAGGCCAAAGACTCAACTGACACTCAGAAGCAGCAGGAATTATCTTTTAACCTTTCCAATAAATGGTGGATTTTGTAAATCTCATTGCCTTAACAGACAACTTCACTCTTGAGCGGGAGGAGGAGGAGGGGGAGCTTGGAACCAACATGGCCGCCCCTGTGGGTGCCCCTTTCTATATCACTCCCTACTATCCTCTCTCTTTCATTGATATCAACAGCACACGTCAATGACAGACACATTTTACAGAGTCATTGATGGAAATCCAATCAGATCTTTGATTTCAAACAGACCAAAGTAAGTGGGCTTACTTACTTTAATTACCTACTGAAGCATCTCCACAGGCGTGTTGGGAAAGTGTAGTGTATTTGTAATGTGGCAGTGTTGGTTGTGGTGTGGCCCAGTATTTGTGAAGTAGTGACTCTTTTGTGCAGTGTCGTGACAACACGTGGCTGGTGCCTCGTTTGTGCTCTCTTGTGCTTTGTGCTTCAAACTGTAGTGCTCTGTGCTTTGTAATGGTGAAGTATAGCACCTCGGAGTGTTTTTCTCACAGTAAGTGTTATTTATTGTTGTGTCTGGTGCACTTTAAATCACTGTTAGCATCATTTAACAGTGCATAGTGTGACAATATTTTGTCAGGCTTTGAATAGCCACGACCCCAACACCCATCCTCATCCCCATTCGTTTCATTGCCTTTTCCATCTTCAACTAGACTCTGCAGGGATTGTTTGATTTCCAGATGAGATTGGCCGTCTTTGTCTAAGGAGAAAACTGTTTCTATTTATAACTCGGCCAGTAACTTGCCCTCTGGACCTTGGTAGCAATTTCCAAAGTTCTCTCAATGTTTATTCATGCCTGTTTGATTCTAATTTAATTTTTTAATCAATCAGACTCTGCAAGCATTTGACTCAGTGAATATGTCCCTAGTTTGAATCCTGTATTTGCATCTTAATTGGGCAGAGATTTGCCCACGGACCCTTTTCAACGTGCTGCATGCGCACACAAGGATTACGTCCCTGTCTCTCTCAGTCTCAGTAACACGTTTTTAATTACATAAAGTCTAATGAATCTCATTTATTCTGTTTACCAGGAGATGAGTAATGGCTTTAAGTATTAATATGGATCTGTCAGCACTTTAGCCATTGTTCCTGTCCTTCTCTGTTCACTTCAACTAACTCTAATAAGCAAACAGACAGGCTTGTCCAATTTGTCACCGAGGTAAGCTTGTGTGACGTGAACCCTGACCTGTCACCTCAGTCCATTACCTGACCAGAGATTTAGAGAGTTCTGCCTCTAAAGGTCTGCACTGTTATGTAGCAGATTCACCAGATCATTAAAACGATTATTTAAGATCATTATGTGAATATTTTACAGTTTTGGTTAATTAGATCCCAGAGAGGTTGATACGTTGAACTGCCTGCCAGTGGCCATCAAACCCTCTAGTAATTACACATCTTTTCATAATTTGTTAGTTTTCAAGAGTTAAGATGAAGAACAAATCAAAGAGCACAGTAACTGTCTTTAATACACTAGAATTTGAAGTACATAATACTGACAGTTATCAGACGAGCCTTTCCTCTATGCGACATTGGCCTCACTAGTGCTCTAAACTATTCTCTGCTCGTCCACATCAGTCAGATCACTATCACTTAAAATGGCAGATAATGAGTGATATGAGGAGATGCAGAGTGGTGACTGTGAGACTGTCTTTGATGCGTCGCATGAAAGTGATGGAAAATCTTAAAGGTTTTGATGAGGGTAGATGTGGACGGGAGATATTCTGGGACTTTATTCCACTGACATGAAAGCAGCAGTGGTTTAAATGGTAGAGTCACGCATGTTCCACACATCAATATTATTACCATTATTGTGTTCCTGAGCAAGACATGTGACCAAACTACTCCAGCAGAGGTGCTCAGTGGCCAACCAGTAAGACTGGGGTGAGGCTCATTAGCCTCCCAGTGTGATTAAAAAAATGAAAACTGCTGCTTTTGACATTAATGTGTGCTTGGAAGTGGTATAATTCCCAGAACAAATTTCAGCATAGCCACTGAAATTTGAACGCGCTGACTTATTCTGACGATCCTCATAGAAGTGTACAATTTAACGCTAGTAATAAATGCAAAGTAGCCGTCTAGTTGTCGTCACACTCATACCCAGTCTCAGAACTATCAGAACTCATCCGAATCAGACCACTTATCATCATCAGAGTTTCATTTAATAAACAGATCAACACATCATCACACAGTTTCTCATTCTACCTCCCTCTAAGCCTCTTTTGGAGGTGTATTCATTACAGAGGCCAGAAGTAGTTTTGACCGTGTTTGTGTGTGTTGCTGGTCTGCTCCCCCAAACCTGTTGTAGGTGTGACTCGCTCCATGAAAGACAAGGTGACAAAGCCCACTGCCATGGCCCAGGGTCGAGTTGCCCACATGATAGAGTGGCAGAGCTGGGGAAAACCATCTGCGGGGCCACTGGGGGGTGCGGGACACGCCAACCTGCAGAGGGAAAAGGAGAGGAGGATGGAGAATGACGCTTACAGCGACCTTAGTGATGGCGAGAAGGAGGCTCGCTTTGCTGCAGGTGAGGTTACATCTGGGTCCTAAGTTTTCTGAATGTACATGTGCCACAGTTACAGAAGACACTTACAAAACCAACAGAATACAAATCCGGGTCTGTTTGCTGCATTTTAGCCCAAATATCAGATGGTACAGATGCATCTTAGACATTTCAGGCTCCTCAGATGACAGAAATACCAAATTTATATAAAAAAAGAGAATGGATGCCCTAAAATATACAAATACACAAAATAATCATATTTTTGCTACGCACTGCTAGACCATGATTCTTCACTGAAGCTAATTGGTTCTTGCCCATCTGCTACATCTTGCAAAGTTAAATTATTATTTTTTTTCTTTTATTTCCACACATTAATTTGGTTGCAGCATTTGCAGATTTCCCACATGGGATAAACAATCTGTAATCATTCTCTTTTTCTACATGTTAATGACTATTGTTACCTCCTTCTGTGTGTTAGCAAAGCCAGGATGAGGATTTGTTGCATGTGAAGTATCTCTAAGTTGTTTTCAGTGCATTTAGAAATATGTCTGTTATTATTATTACATGCTACCAACAGTCTTGCTGCATCTCAGCTAGCACCAGGACTAATTTCCCTCCCCCTGCAGGCATCATGCAGCAGTTTGCAATCTCTGAGGCAACTCTGTTTGGCTGGAACTCAATGGACGGCGAGAGCATGGGAGCTGGCTCCAACCAGGGCAGCGTCGCTCACCTCAGTGAGGTCAACCAGGAGAGCATCACCAGCAGAGGTACTGCAGTTGAAATGTTTCTGGACGGGGCTTGTTGGGCTTCAGGTTGGGCACAGTTCAGCCTTTCACTGCACTAAGTAAAAATCTTATAAATGACAAATCCAGTCTGCCATTTCTGAAACACATTCTGATAGGGTTTCATGGGTATGAGAATTCACCTAAAATCCGAAGGGCAAGCTATGTCGAAATAATGAAAAGTGGAGCTGAGGATATTTCACTTCACACTTCATTGATTAAACAAAAACAGTTTGGAGAAGAACAAAATCAGATCCTGATTTGTGGTTTGAGCCTCGGGTGGTAAGATGTCTGTTTAGTTTAGACGGATAATAAAACAGAGGGAAAGGAAGAGAAGAGCAATTTTCTCAGGCAAGATCAGGAAACCCCGTCTGACAGCTATATAACCACAAAATATAATCTAAATACTTATGTCTGTGTATGTGTAGCTACTCTAAAATAATTCAAAGCTCATTTGTAAACAGCAACACTGTAAACAGTTTATTTTTTAGTTCTTTAGTGTTTAGAAAAGCAGAGTGCTATCCAAACCCTAAGGGACCCTCTAGGTTAGCACAAGGACTTAGTCCTGCTCTCATTAACAGCTCCATATGGGCTCTGCTGTGCACCCTATCTGGCATGAAACATTAGCGCACACACATACAGTGCACACAAACACACCAACGATTAAAAAGCTTAATATCAGCATTAGGACAGAGGCATGATTCCCCTTTACAGACTTATTGCTCAGCCGCCCTCCATGGCTCTGCTTCATAGTAACAACACAGCTGACACATCTTCTGTTTAAATAAAATGATTTGCTCAGATGTTTACGTCTTATTTGCATCTTATTTACCAATTAAAATCTAATTTTAATTTAATCAGGTCATGTCGTATTTCAGATTAAGCTAATTTTGCACCAAAATAAGAATTAAACCACTGAAAAATAATGCATGTTTCAAATCAGAAAATTAAATTAATTTAAAATATTGTTTTAATTAATAATTTTGTAATAAGTTAATTACATTTAGAATTTTTATTAAATGAAATAATTTACTTTAAATAATTTTATTTAAAAAAATAAATTAAAATAATTCTGCATAATTTTATTGTACTGTCTTCATGCTGCTGCCACCACAATCCTGAGGTTGGTTTGACAGTGCTTTTGAAACAGTTATCTGGGTGAACCTTACTAAGTTTTTCTTTTTATCTATCTATCTATCTATCTATCTATCTATCTATCTATCTATCTATCTATCTATCTATCTATCTCTTCTCTTTTGTATTCTCCGCTCTCTCACTGTTTCTTTCTTTTCCTTTTAAATGGTCTAAATTATCCTGTGTTTCACTCCACCCACCTGTGTCTCCCCAAACAGACCAGGTGCTCCACCACTCCTCTGCAGATGTCTGGCCCCACACCTACGTCTCCCAGGGCCTGTACTGCCTCTCTTCCTCTGACGCCTGGGACCCAATCACCAGCCAGCCCTCAGGCGTGGCCTCGCCTGCTGCAGGCTCCTACATCATGGCTGCCGGTGAGGATTAAATCTCAAGTCTCTTACACCGTCTCCCAGCAATAAGCACTAAGTGTTTTATGTATGGTTCCAGGAGGCAGCGGTGGAGCGTGTGGGACACCTGGTGAGGGCTACGAGGGAACAGTAGGCACTTACCTTCAGCAGCACCAGGCTCAACTCGCCCTGCAGCAGCAGACTCAACTCCAACAGCTTCAACAGCTTCACCACTACCAGCAGCAACAGTTTCTGCAGTACCAACAGCAACAGCAGGTTAGTACTACTGCCAGGCTGCTGCATTTGTCGACTGTTTCTGATGTTACTATGATCAGTGAGTTGAGCATCAAGTCTATCAGCAACAATTATTAAAAATCTGTACCTGGCAACTAAAACATGTTTAAGGTTTTATGGTTTTTTTTTTAAGCATTTCCAAAAAAAAAAATAAATTAAATTTTGGTTTTTGTTAAATACTGAAGAAGTTATAGTTATAGTAATATTTAAAGATAAACATTCAGACTCTTCCTTATAACTGCTACATACAATCCTCCTTGATCCGGCACTGAAACTAAATGTTGCTTCTAAGTCTTATTTAAGTGGCTCCTCATCCATTAGCCAGGCTAAAACAACATACTTATTGGGAGATAGTGTTACCAGCACCGAGTCTGTCTCTACAGAACATTATATGGAACAAACACATCTTTACATGCATCATACAGCAGGTAATCTGATTGAGCTACAGTTCCAACAAACTATTTGAAAATGTGAGCTTTCTGTGTTTTATTGGTGCACATCAGGTGCTGACATTGGGAGTTTTTCTGTTTTATGTAATGAGTCATGATGTACTGTGACACCTGAAGACTTTTTCTTGCTCTGGTACATTTTCAGAGCTCATTAAATAACTGAGGTCAGGGACAGGTGTACTAATCCGAGACTATGGTGGAAATGAGCTTGTTGGCTTTAATGTGTGTATTATAAAGTTTCCCTTCTGAGGGAGACTATTGAATATATTATATGTCTAATAAAGCCTTTCAATCAGTTTGTCCTCGCTCTCAGCATCCGTCCATGCAGAAGAGGCTGAGACATTATCTGTTTCCTGCTGCACCCTCAGACTCATCACTTAAAAACTATATATTACGTATGGGTAAAACACTTCTGAATGGCAGAAGACTGAAATCACTGCTTTCGTTATAATGAGCCTTTAAAACCTAGCCAGTCGATGTCACGTGGCATCGTTGTCTGTTACTGAGCAGAGACGCGTGGAGGGGGAGACGATGTCTGTATCCCAGGGAAAAAAATATTTAAAATCAAGGCCAGTAAATTAAAACACATAAAGCTTATTTCATGACAGCATCTAATCAGTTCTCCTTCCTTCCTCTCTGTCTACAGTCCATGGAGCACAGGCTACACAGTGCCTCGCATTCCCTCCAAGCCACTCCCAACAGCACCATCCACAGCCTCGGTCCTCCCACCCACCCTCGACTAGCTGACCTGTGGGGAGCTGCGCAGGTTGAGGCACACCAGGTACGCACTCGCCTGCTGAATCCAAATGGTTGGATTACAGACTTTGCTGACTAGATGGCAGTTTAATTAATTTTGGAAGAACAGCTATGAGACTTTGCAAGGGCACAGAGGTGTGTGACTGCATATATAGTCAGAGGTTAACAGAAGAGACATCTCCCTTTAGTCCTTGTTAATAAATGAGACAGAAAAGTAAACACTGCCGTGCTAGCATGTCTTATTAACTTAATACTCTTTTGCAATGGCAGGAAGTTCAGGTTTACAATATGTAAAGTATGTTTTAAGTATGTTTGAAGCTATCTGTCAGGAACAGTCTTCAATGGTGACATGAGTTCTTAAATCTTGTTTTCTTGTTAACAATCTGCAGCTTTTTTGTTGTTTCTGACATTGACATCTTCTATTTTTGTCTTCTGGATCTGGCTTTGTTTATATCAGCAGGGATATTTAATGCACACTTATGCACACATCTGTAGTGCAGTGAATAAAGGGGGAAAACTGCCGGGGAAGTCAGCAAGGTAGGAGACAGGCTGGAGGTCTGCATGGAGCACTGCCAAACAGTCTGCATGAAAAGCCCCCAGTGGACTTGATGACAGACATCCGTAAATGTGCCTGGTCTTCAGAGTAGCATGCCATAAAGTCAGCAAGTAAACAACTGTAGGCATTTGGATTTGGCATCTTTGTTTGCTCTACCTGTCTTTTCTATCTGATGTTCTGCACCAGGGAACCAGGGGTCAGGAACTCAGGACAGGAGAGCTCATGTTTTGCTTGTCCAGCTCCCGTCCTTCCTCTGTTTAGTCTGTTTCTCTCTGTCTGGTACCAGGAACTGAAAGCTTAAGTCTGAGGATGTCAGTTATCAGATGTGCTTTCCTGTGGCAGCAACTTCCTGAATTTTCTGCCACTTAAAAACTGAAAACAGCAAGAAATAAAATCAGTGAACTTAACTGGTTGCAGGTGGAGATCGTTGGGCAGTTGAGTGGACAGATGGCTGACATGGTTGTAGGAGTGGTGGAGACAGTCGGCGAGGAACCTGGGCCTGAGTGTGAAGGAATCCCTGAGCAGCATGAGGAAGAGGAGGAGGAGCTCACAAAGGTAAATAACCAAAAACCACGTCTCCTTATAACCCTCCGTGTTTATTTGGATTTGGTACCTGTTGGTTTGTGCCTCAAAAACTGTCAAAAACTGAAGGCTATCCTAATAAAAACCCCACAAAGTTACATAATATACAGTGTCATGAAAAAGTATTTATCCGTTTCCTGATTAAAATTTTTTCCTCATATTAAAATGATTCAGATCCTCAAACAAACTTTATTATTACACAAAGATTACCTTAATAAGTAACCTGCCTGGTCCTGTGTGAAAAAGTAATCGCCTCAGTGTTCATGATTCAACAATAAGAAAGAAACATGGCCAATGGTGACATCAATGGTGACAGCCACTGCTGACCAAAAGAACACAAAGGATCAAGGACAAATATTCTGTGGACTAAAAAGTTATACTCTTGGAAGGTATGAGTCCTATTTACTCTGGCGTAAAACCGACACAGCATTTCATAAAAAAGAACATCATATCACCAGTCAAACAGGGAGACAGTGTCCCGCTCAAACTGCACGTATGTAATGCAACAGGAAAATCATCTGAAACCCACCAACAAGTCCACCTCTGAATGGCACATTCAGTTATTCAAGGTACAGACTTAAATCCAGTGGAGATCCTCCAATGTGGCTGACTCATAACAACCAAGGGTGGCACAACCAGTTATTAGGTTTATGAGACAATTACTTTTTCACATAGGGCCAGACACACCTTAATTACTTAAATCAGAATTTAAAAACTGCATTTTGTATTTACTGTGGTTATCTTTGTGTAATGTTAAAGTTAGTTTGATTATCTGAATCATTTAATGTGACGAATATGAAAAGAAAAAAAAAAATTCGGAAGGGCTCAAATATTAAAATAAAAATCACCCTGTTTCTTGTCTTTACAGGTAGAAGAGGTAACATTAACCTTGGAACCAGAGCCGTGCTCTTTGACACCATCCCCGCTGAGGGAGGAGGCCCCCTCGACCAGAGGCTCAAGTCCAGGAGTCCCAACACAGAGTGGCGAATGCGCTGCAGAGAGGATACCGTTTGACGTCGTGCCCTGCGTCGTCCAGTCACTGGAAGAGCAGGACGAAGAAGCAGAGGAGGGATCTATTGTTGTTGTTGCGACCAACTGAATTATACAGTCAAAGAAAACTGACAAAACCAGGAAATAATACTCCAATAATCAATCAAGTTATTATCCCAACCCCTTCCTCTCCCAACTATTTACCCACTTTGAGTCGGAGGAAATAGGAGATGAGTATCTGACGGAAACATGGGACATGATGTAAACAAACTTTATGCCAAGAAGCTCCCTAAGTTACCGTACTATGGTAAACATTACAAACTCTATGTGGCAATGAACAAATGAAACTGGAGGCAGACTTGAATTCAGTGACTGCTGAAACAAGTTGTGTGAGGATAATGTGGATTTACAAAAGTTTGGACCAAGTGGACCAAAGAACCTGGACTAAATCCTGAAAAGTGCACAAATGGATGAACGTGAAAATCTAAAAAAATTTTTAAAAAATTTAAAAAAAACAAACAAAATCAAAAACAAAAAAAAGAAGAAGAAGGAGGTAGGAACAGAGGAAGAAAGAAAGGGCCTAGCTAAAAATCATTGCAATACAACAAACAAGGACACAACCAGACTTGGGCAAAACAGTGTTTGCAAATGACTCCGAGTGCATTAGAAGCAAGTGTAAGCTCAGAGAGCTGTCTGATTGGCTAACTGATCTGTGCTAGATTAACTGACAGCACTTGGAGTTATTTGCAAACACATGATCTGGACACTACCAAAAGAAAGTGCATGCTTTTTAACAGTGACCTTGCCCTAACAATATAACACAGTATACAAAGTAATAATATATCAAATTGCCTTTTCTAAAAAAAAGTGAAAAACAATAATAAACTCATATGTATTTGTATGAATGTAAGACTGTATGTATGTTTGTATGAATGTAGCCATGTTTGTGTGTAAAATATATATATTCTGGGAAACAGATTCTTCTGGGTTGTGTTTTGTACATACTCTGATGCTCTGACTCCAGAATTACTGGTTCAATTCCTGGTGTCCTTGGACACCCTGTGGTAGTGCCATCACCTGTGTGCAGCTGTGCAACAACAATTTCCCAACAGCGATCCATAAAATAAACATAAAAAAATAAAATTATATCAGTACCATAGTGGCTAAATTTAATTCAATGGCCATTTATTGGGTAAACCTGTACAAACAAATGCACATTTATTACAGTGTTCAGCAAAAACTAAGAAATTAAAACCTTGTGAAAGTAGAATTCATAGAGCTGCTGTCTTGGATGGCATTTGATTGTACAGGTGGACTTAATAAAGTGGCCTTGAGTGTACAGTACATCTGTTAAAGTAAATAATACACTCAACAATTCACCTAAACAAAACTAGTACTGCTTACGTTAGAGACATTATCTCATATGTATATATCACAAAGAGAAAAAACTAATAGCGCCTCACTGAAACACTTCGTTTATCTGCAGTGTGAAGGTCATAGATTTTCTTCCCAGAACTGCAGCAGTTTTCTTGTAGTCATCAATCCTACTAAAACACACTACAATCACCACAACAGCCTAATTCATTAAACTGGGCCATGTTAAGGCTTCATCATAGTCTGGGGGCAGAGAAGTGCCCTTGTCTGTTCAAGTGCTATTATCCATTTGAGTTCTTAAGGAGGCTTCTGTGCGTTTGGCTGCCTTGCTTTATTTTTAGAAACACGGTGGCAGCAGTGTGTGTTTCTGATCTTGTGCTACTGTAACGCCATTTTAATAAATAAAGTGGTGCATAGTAGAAGACGTCCTTGAAAGCAACGCGCTTAAGTGACTTCATATGAATGAATGAGGTTCAAATGACGGTCAAAGACTAGAGCTGGAACTGTGACATAACATTTGTTATGACCCTGCGTAAGTCCAAAAGTCATACTACGAAACAAGAACGATTTAACCCAGTGTCATAATTTTTCCAGATGATGTTTTCTAAAATCCTCTGGTAACAGATGCTGGAGAGGACGACACTTACACTCCAGTGATCAAGACCTCGATGCCCCTGATTGCTGCAATAATCATCTGTCCTCTGTTTGTCCTCTTGATGCTCAGAGATCTCATCTTATTAATCAAAGGTCCAAGCATGCAAGACACTCATCTGAGGAGGCAGAGTGTAAAACAAATGACGTCACTATACAAAAAGAGGTTTGCCAAAAAATCTAGTACTTGAAGTAAAAGTAAAAAAAATGGTGTTTCTGTCAGATTCAAATGGCTGCGATGTCAGTCACACTGTGTAATTATCTTGGTTTTCAACCACTTAAAATTCCCTCTGCAGAGCTGGGTAGAAAACGGAGATGTTTTCTGACAATATGAGATGATAATTTAATAAAAGTCCTCATATTAGAGCAGCCTGTAAAAGTTTATGCCTTAAAGAAACAAGCTGAAAAGTCACCTACCCTCACAAAAAAATAGAAACATAAAAACCATTAAAGTATGAAATCACAGGTAGAGATGATGAGCCAGTCTGTCAGAAGAGAGGTAAGTTTAAGATGAAGATGTGATTCTAAAGCACAATTTAAATGTTTTTCTGTAAATTTCACATTGAATATAATACAAAGTATTTAGAAAATGTTTGCTGCATCTACTTTTGTGCTAGTAATTAAAGTAAGATCCAGTAAATGACTATAGTATGCTCAAGTTCTGGCTATAATCATTTATAAGAAATAAAATAAAAAATGTCTTATTGTCAGTAGATTTTCACAGTTACTACAGCATAAATCAATATTCCTACCCTACCTTGACTCAGTTCAGTTCTTGGCCATGAGCATCAGTACTGTAACTTTTCTTTCTATGTGCAGCTAAAATGTTTTTTCCTCGTCTGCTCTCACAACGAGCCTGACCTGGATTCAAAAGGAGAAAAGAAAAACAATATTTCACTTAATAAAACTTTATTTAACTACACTGTTCACAGTTTTATACATTTAGAGAAAACATTCGACTCTTTTACTAAAGGATAAATAAATATGACAATGAGCACAGCCACAGACGGAAAAGAAAAAGCAGACCAGTGCAGACCCCCCTTAAGAAACATTTAAATTCACAGACAAAGATTTGTGTTATATCTGCAGATTTAAAGACTTTTAAGACAGCACCTGAGAAACTGAAGAAAAAAAGTGATAGATGAAAAAGAAGGGTGAATAAAGAGGCAAATAGGAACATGACTGAGTTTGAGTAGCTGGGGCTCTTCAGCTCATGATCTGAATTTAATTTGACAGACTAAAACTTCAATGACCACTACAGTAATTCTGTTCTATTAATTTTCTATTGATTTAACAGTAAATCAAAAGACTTTGTCCAGTTGTCATTTTAGTACTAAATTTTAGAAGAAGAAGTGACACCCGAATGTTTTCAGGTAATTCTATTCCAGCTTTCATAATCTGTTATGGTTGAGTGTTAACAGCGCTTAATAACATGTAACTAGGCTGCACACATCGTGGCTATAATAAAGCCCTACAGTAGCAATTCATTTCAGCTTTAATACTAAGAGAAGCACAAAACAACTGATTATCGCATTTGATTTGTGCTACTGAGTGTAAAACAAAAGATCCACTATTAGGCAATGTATAAAATAAAAAAATTAAAAATTAGGTCGTTTTTTTGACCGTGCGCTAGCGTTCGAACAGCACTTGTTAAAACCTGAACACTGTAGTTGCTTAGAGAAGGGAGCATCGTGTGAGCTTTCTCTGTAATAATCATCACGACAGGTTCACATCAAATAGTTGCACTAATGAGGTTGTTCGTTAAGCTAATTAATGCATTAATTGGCACAGATCCCAATCTGTCAACATACATCTTCATCATCGTTTCACATCAGACATTACGTAACCAAATGTCAGCTGTCACTCACAATGATGAATGTCAGCCATCCATCTGTTATCGCCACTGCATTTGTCAAATTTGGAAATATTTTGTTGCCTTTCTTTGTGCATGGGTGGTGCAACAGGGTTTGGCTGTCGTCAGCCGGCTTAATCTGCACCATCTATCAACTTAACCGTGATGAGATGAGCTCTGAGGCTGCATCCACAAGGTCAGCACACAATTTGGAGGTCGTTTTGGGGCTTTGGCCAATCTTCCACAGTGGACTGAGCAGCACCATTAGTCTACGGCTATCCAGATGGTCTATTGCCAGAAAAAAAAAAAATCAATGGTTCCTGCTCTCAACTGATAAAAACCTGTTTTATAGAAACAAACAATGAGGAAATGCAGAACTACTTGACAGAGTTTTGAAGCTTTACTCTTTAACTTTGTGTTTTTTCTAATGAAGGCACAACATTGCTGGGAAATACTCTGGCAGAGGTGTGACGAAGGAAAACCTGAATAAATGAGCAGAGAAATGTAACAAAGATGCTTCCACACATGTGGATGGTGGAATGGACCATTTAACACCCGCTCATGCTCTGTGATGTGTATAAAAACACTTAGCAGGCCCAGTTGATTTTGGATCAAGATGGCAAGAGATAACAAAAAGTGACCTCACTAATTTATGCTAATTTCTCATTCACCTGTCAGTGTCTAATCAATCAAATTCCAAACAGCAGCTAACAAATAAATTGTGGATGAAATACTTTTTCAGGTGTCTGTGGTGAGTTTTGCCATAATGGTCTTAATGCTGTTTTGGATGCTTTCCCACCCTGACAAGAAGAAAATCCTGGAGGAATCTGTCAGTTCTCCTGACACTACACAGGAAAGAGAAAATGAGGAGGAAGTGAAGCAGGACAGGTACCAAAAACACACACATGGGGAGCTAATTAAGGAAAGGCAGAATAAGGAGAAAGGATATGGAAGCCAACCAAGTGAAGGCCTGTAAAATGAGCAGACAGAAACAGTGAGGGTGGAATAAACTGTCTTCAAAAACAAGAAATTATGCATAGCCTTGGCACAGCTTCAAGCAAATACTCTGTTTGCTTTGAAATCCTTGTTCTACCAAAGTTGTGACAGGAAGAGGTAAAAGGGTGTCCAAAGACCAGAACAACAAATTAAGAACAGAAGAAACTCAAACCATTAAAAAAGTTTCCATTAAATATAAAAAAAAACTGTCACTCTAGTCTAATCTAAACCATTGGCTCATCATCGCTGTCATCGTCCCCCTCGAGAAGTTCCTCTAGGGGCTTTAGATTGGAGAGACGGATTGAGGAGGAAGGAGGAGACGGAGTGGAAGAAGAAGGAACTGGGGGAGGAGTGGAAGAGGGAGGAAGGGTGAGGTTGCTGTTGAAGCTGCAGCTCCTACTGGTTAGGCTGCAAGCACCTGTGCTGCTGCTGTTGCTGCCCTCCTCCACCTCTCCGGTTACGCCCTCAATCCACACCTCTGTTTCATTCTCGTGGAGGTGAGGATGATGGTGGTGGTGCTGGGGAGGTGGGGAGGGAGAGGAAGGCTGTGTAGCAGTTGGAGGTGAGGGAGGAGAGGGCGGAGCGGCCGGAGAGGAAGTAGCAGCTGCAGAAGAAGTAGGAGGCTTGGAGACAGAGTTGTGGTTGCTGATGTCACGAAAGCTGGCGAGCGGAGGGCGGAGCCTGACACCGGACCGCGTGGAGCCCTCGATGGCCTTCTGGAGCTGCAGGAGGAAGAGCAGGAAGGAAAGAAGGAGGAGATAAAAGGGTGGGGGAAAAAGATGGATGAAAGAGCAAGAATGATAAAAGATGATATGTATGTAAAGGGACAGAAGTAGAATCATAAGTAGAAAAACAAAAAGGAAAAGTGGAGAGGTTGAAAAAAGACGAGTGACAAGACAGAAAGAAAGAAATTGATCAAACCTGAAACACACGGGATATTGATTATACCAATACAAAATTCAAAAAGCTTTATGAAACACCAAGACCAACCACAGGCTCTAAAACACCTGAGTGTATTAAAAAAACTCTCTGGACCTAGAACAATTAGAATTTAGCTGAATTTAATCAGTTCCAGATTAACATTCATGAAAGTTTGAGTTCAGGGGAAAAAAAAAAATATCTACAGGCAGAAATGTATTTATTTATTATTATTTAATTTCCTACCTCTTTCAGTGCCACCACTCCCACCAGTTTGCCGATACTGGTCACATAAGCCTGACTTAGCCCCAGAAGAGAGAATAAGGTGTGAGTCTGTGAAGAGACAGTGAACAAAAAAACAATAATCAAAGTCAAAACATGAGAAAAGCTCATGAAAAGCTATGTTCAAAAAGCAGAACAGCCTTTTGTCTGAGACTTCAGATGATTTGTCTGTCTGCTGTGACAGATACTAAAAGATGAGCGTGAACTGGCCCGAGGCTCCATGTGAACCACAGACAGAGAAATGTCCTTGAGTGCGTTTCCACACTCACAATGGTATTCTGTTCATATTCTGGCTAAGGTCACATTTTAAATGAGCTCTTTGTATGCATCAGCACACCTTGATCAAAAGACTACTCTGGATATTGCCAGGAGAATGAAATTACACTAATGAGAAAAAAACAGGAGTATGGAAATGGTAGAAGCTTTTTATACAGTTACTGCAAAAGCTTCACACAGGGAAGTAAAAACCTGACTGGAATTTCAGTTCAGGGTGAGATACGTTCACACTGCAGCATGTTTGGGAAGGAAAGAAACACATGCAAATGGATCCTGATAGCACAAAACCACGTGAAATATCAGAAAATTCACAAATTACAAGTTATTTGAAAATACAAATATGATCACAGCGAAGCACAGGCAGAGCTCGACTGTAAAGCTGGTTGATAAAATGTCAGGAAACTGTGACAAACCATCATTGACACTTGGATTCTAAGTTTAAATTGCTTGTTTTGTTGAAACTACAGGAAAGGCTCATACTATATATGCTTTTTGTGGAAGGTATAAAATATATCTGCTTATGGGGAACAAAATTAAGCCTGATAAAATTTCCCTTTGATGCTCCTTTTGTTTACTTTAATAATATTTACAGCATTATTTTTAGTGGTAGAATATATGGTTTAAAATGGTTAAAACTGATAAATGAAAACTAGGGATGTACCAATACGCTACCAGTATCGGGTTTAATACCACCCTTGTGTACTCATACTTAAAGCGTATACGATGCGTATATAAGCAGTACAGAGCAGTTGAGACGAACAGGAAGTAAAGGTGGATAATCCGGTTAATTTTCAAAATAAAACATTAAGCTATGTATAAAATTCCCCGTTATGTCTGTAGCTGGTTGAATGAGTGCACCAAGTGCTGGTTTCTTCTCCTAACATGTCTCCTCTGCTATGCTGCAATCAGCAGACATTATCTGCTAGATAATGTTCACAATTTTCATATTGTACATGATTGTAATATCGACCATCCTTAATTTTGTGAGCCAGGTGTATTAAAAGCGTACAGCGCTGTACATTTGAAACACTGACTAACTTATGAGGAAGGCCCCTTTGTGACAGGTCTTCATTTCATTTGATAAACATAAATATATGGAGGTAAATATTTAAACTCACAGAACTGCACAGCACCATTCCTTTGCATCGTCCGGTCACATCATATCACTGTGTTAAATCATTGCTATAAGATTCACATCACATCACTGGTAGATGCAGCGTGTGTGTTTAATGTTTCAGATTGCTGATGGAGTAAGAAGATATGTATGGTATCACACCAGAGATGCCTCCCTTTCCTAGTATTCATGTAACAGCTTCACCTACCGACTACTGTAAATAAAATTCTCAGTATAAAACCTGTGGTGTCCATCTCTGTTTAGTCGGAAGACACTGTGTGAATAAATCCCAGGGTTCACGGAGTGTTATTCATGTGTCATTAGGCCTCCATCAAGGTTATCCTCATCCCCAGCTGAAGGAGCTGTGACAGAAGTAAACAACTTAAGGAGCTGAATGTGGGAACATCAACAAAAGTCTTGATGACTGCTCGAGGCGCTGAACTCCATTTGTATGCTTCTTTGCTTGTATAACACCTGAGACAGAAGAACTCTGGTCCATTTACATTTTGCAATAAATCAACTGCAGCTCACCCATCCGAGTCGTTTCATGCCAATTATAATGTAATGAATAATACATCTGAATCAAAATGGCACAGTAGAGAGATTTTCTATTTTAAATAAAGTGCAACAACTGGGAAGTGGGACTGAAGCTGGTGAATGAATATGCATGGGCTAGTAAAGGTCCCCAGCTAGAACCGAACCAGGGACACTGTGGTTGTGAGGCACGTGCTGAAACCAGGCCACTGTCAGGGAGCGACGTGTGTGGACTTATTGACCATTCACAGCTCTACTGAGGCATGTTTATTTGAGTAGACTGAAGTTTTGTTTGTAACTTATGTACATCGATCAGGCATAACATTATGACCACCTGTACAGTCTAATGCAATCCAATACAACAGCTCTGCCATGAATTCTACACTTACAAAGTTATAATTTGTGAGATTCAAAACTGGTCACAGAAGCACTTTCAGCAAGAAAACACACCTGTTAACGTTATGTCATCTTCAACAACACTGTGTTCACTTATTAATTACTTCTAAGTTGTTCTGAATCACATCTGAACAGCCCCTGGTGTTGTTTTGATCTCTCATTAACTGCTCCACACCGCTGAGTTTTTTAATAGCACATTGTTCAAATTAAAGTTACATTCTTCGTTAAAGGAAACTTACAAACGTGTTTGTAGTTATTTGTAATTGGTCAAAGTGAATTGCAATAGGAGCGTGTTTACCTGTCAGCACTGCATCAAGGCAGCACACATCTTCTAGGTGTGACTGCTTTTACAACCCATTACTAATCTTTTAAACGTAAGATAAAGCTGCAGCTAATTTTAAGATTCACATTCTACGAAGTAAAGGAATGTGTTGATTATACTTCTACTTTTTATCTCTGCGAAAGCTGCAAGAAAAACACACATTCAGCTCTGTCTCAATTCCATAACAGCAAAAAAGTAATGTCAAAAATTTCTGGTGTTATTTTGTGTTCGGCTCATGAACCTATAAAGCCGGATTTAACCTGAATTTAGACCAGATTCTGTCGCACCCAACAGAGTTAGAGTGAGGATAAATGTAGTATATGTAGTCTGAGCAGAGTAAGCGGGTTAGCAGTTTTATGGTTCGATGTCCACATGGCTGCTGTCAAAGTGAGCTTGTTTTAGCATAAGTGAAGTGTAGTATGCACGATCAGCCACAACACATGATTTTATTGTGGTGGCTGATCTGTGTATAAACCGCTGTGATATAAAAAAGAACTTCGCTGGAGAACATATGTGTAGTGATCCACATCTTACAGCCATCTGGCTCCGTGTTCTTCTTGCACTTCATTCATTGTTAAAAAAAAACAATAATAAACCATATTTCTCTCTTTTTGAAGAATAAAGCCACTTTTTTTTATTAGCCATTAATGAAAATGTCACTGGATGAACCCGATCGGCAGCTTCTCATCCCAACCGAATGACGCATACAGTCTGAGCACAGAAGTCACAGGTTCTGGAGTCGGGAGGCCAATCAAAATGTGTAATGTGACTTAACACATCGTACACAATTGAGAAATGTCGCACTGTGTCTGCACCCACTTAACCCGAGACAGGGTAAATCATTTTCCCAACACAATTTCAAACATTCTTATGGTTGGCTGACACACTGCCAGCATGTTATAAATATGTGTGAGAGAAACAATGTTAGGGTTAATAGTAGACTGCTGCATGTAAATACATGGGACTCCTCTCCAATCCAATCCAGGCTTTAACTCGTCTCCAAAATGACTTCGAAACTTGTTTTAAATATAGAAGGTTTTCTTTTTTGTCTGTACTTCAGCAAATGAACACTATTTATCACAGTGCATTACACTTCATCACTAATGATGCATGTTTTACTCATCATTGCTCTCTGCATCCCCAGTTTGATGGAGTTTCCGGCCAAAAGACTAATCATCTAGACTAAAAAGCTCATCATCTTGATAATTCATCTATAATGTCTTACAGTTACAGCTTCCAAACTATCTCACATCCCTTCTCTCATTTAAATCTTACAACTACAATAAATGGATCTATAATTAATTATCTTTAGATGTTCTGTATGTACACAATAGCCTCAAGCTAGATTATTAAATTTCTCTTGGCAACCTCACATGAACATAAACAATAAAAAGGTATGTGGCAAGAAAGGTCAGCACAGTATTTTTACATTTTCTAACCATTAAATCATCTGAAACGGTCAAAGTGGCTGATAAATACACATAATTAAAAAAGCACTACCCACACGATGCACTGCATTCAATCCTATTTTTCATGGAACGTAAATTAAAGTTGTCAAAATGCTGTTACACCTTCTGCCTACTGACCTCTGTGATGCAGGTTTATCTTCATCTTTCAAAAACCAACCTTGTGTAATGATGTTCTCTCAACCAGTTGGAAAGGGGAAGGGTCGACTCGTATCTCATCGATTTCCATCGGCTTGTCCATCTCTGCTTCCTCCCACGCTTGAATCTGCAGCAGCAAACGAGAAGCAAGGTCACCGAGGTGAACAGACTGGCATTAGTTTGGACTCGCTTTAGGGATGAGAAAAAACTTCAGAGATGAATCATAAACATGTCATTAACTGTATATCAAATCTCAAAAAACACTGGGCATTATATTTGTGTAAAACTGAACGTGAGAGTATTTACTCAGCTGATAGATGAGAGCTAGCTACGACTGAGGAGAGTGTAGCAGCTGTGGAAAACCTTGAAACCCTGTGTTGTGTCCTTGCATGTCACTGGTTTTCCCTCTGAGATTTAGGGCGTCTGACACCTTTTAGCCTCTATGGATTTTACCTACACGCCTCAGCCTGCTGTGACAGGGGCAGCAGCCTTGGAGGATTTAAAGCAAGATGTTGTGGAGCATTTTAGGACGGTGCCAGGAAGAGTAAAGGGAGAGCAACACAATATTGTTTTACTGCTCTTAAAAAAAGATACAGTTAAATGATGCCCCAACTCTAACACCTGTGACTTACATGTGATGTTACACAGATTTGAATGTCAGTAGTACCAGCACTGACTTCATTATAAGAACCCTACAGCATTTATTTGGGAGTCCGTTTACAGTTTTGTTACTTGACAGAGCCAGGCTTAGCAAGGAGGCAAAGATGGTAAAATAGTCAATCTGACAGATGTTGGCAGGGACGAGTCAGCTCAAAATGAAAAGGTCACTGAAAACAAAAAAAATGTGCTTTGAATATCTGTAATTTGGTCAGTTTAGAATAATCTGTTCATTCTGCTGACAGTTCTACAAAAGTATTTCATATTTAAAATCTTTTAAAATCATTTTTGGGGGTCATTTTACCCACAGGCATGTCTTCTCATATCTACTCATCCAGATAGGTTTGGTTTAATATTTCATGGCTCCTTCTGAGAGGAGAATTTGATTGTGCGCTCACACCACTGAAAAACACAGACCAGCTCCTACTCACTCTGGACTCAACACAGACGCATGAGTGCTTGATAAATATACAGTAAATAACTTTCTGACATTTCTATAAATCCATGAAAATCTATCATCCCTCCATCATCACCGTACCTCTTCTGGTGTCATTGTGTCTGACAGGGGAGGAGGACAAGGCTCCTGGAGACAAAAACAAAGACAGTGGGAGAGATTAGAGGTCTGAATATTACGTGACAGAGTAAAGAGAGAGCAGGTCAACACTGTGTCATGTTGCTTGATGAAATATGTCTTTCAACCTGTCTGTCTACAGAGATTAAAACTACTTATTTTACCCTTTTAATATATAATCTGGGAACATCTCAAATTGGATTTCTGTTTCTTTCACAGCATTGTGACAAATGTCTAACACATTTTGTAATCAGGTTGCTGCCAGCCTCTGTAAACTGCTCATCATTTCTCCCCCATCACATCCAGCAGCTTTGTGAGTAAACTGTGTGTAGTGGGTGAAATCCAGGCCAACACCAGCTGTGCCCCGTTTCATTAAACTGAATATATAAGCCATATGTCCTTCATTCACTCACACCCTGTCTAGGGAGTGTGGCTTCTTCTGACATTGAAGCAACAGAAATATTGTAACCTTGTTCAGAGAATGAACCGTTGTGAGGTTTCTGTGTCCAATCATAGCTGGGAGCTCACTTCTGTTGCACAGTTTTTAGAGGATCACTTGTTTTATTTCACCATCTCACCTGCACAATTTGCATCTCTGCTTTCCGTGTGGCAGTGTCATACTTCCTGTTTATTACTGCAACAACAGCAATTTAACTGATACGAGAACTAACAAGATGCTAACACTATTACACCAGCCTGATGATGTTCTAAAGGTCAGCGTTTTGTTACCTGCCTGGCTGTAAACACCTGATTTACAGTCAGGTTTCAGCCATGGCTTAAGCATTGGAGGCAATTTCCCGCTGTGTCTATTTGATATTCTGGGCTGTAAAAACAATGACTAAGCTGGAATAGCACTGAATCCAAAAACATAATAGAGAATCAGACTTGTAATTCACAAGCCGCAGAAATGGGCACAACAAATCAAATTCTAATCTTACAAGCTTACAAGCACATGCTTATTTCCAGTGTGCTTTTCATCCCTGCTCATATACACAGACGACACGTATTGCTTTCCCTGTGAGTCAGGCTCTTCGCCAAGACGAATAATAAGTCTACCTCCAGTATCTGGCTTCTCTGTTTGAAGGAAGGTTGAAAGAAAAATGCTTGACTTCGGGGAGTTCGTCTGAGGACGAGGAAGCAGCTGTGTATTCATGTGCTTCTGTCAATCAGATAAGTGTATAGAATAGAAAGCAGAAACCACAATGATAAATTCCTGGAATAAAAGTATAAATATTTGTATCCTACTAGTGCCAGTGTGGGCATGTGGTGTTGCGATGGTACTGCCAAAAGGATGGACATTTACATCTCAATGGTTTATAACACAAGTGGAAAGTTCTTGACTAGTGAGTACATTCCTGACACCTGTAGATAATTAGCTGAACAGAGGAAAGGGCACAAAGGTTTACAAAGACAAAAAATACACAGACATGACAAATGAGAAAGTACATGAACTACATGACAAACAGAGTACAGAGGTAAGGTATGTTTACTGCAGCCTTGCATGTCCACTATATTGCCAAAAGTTTTGGAACACCCCATTGAAGTTGTTAAATTCAGTGCAGAAAGCTATGTCCATAAAGACGTGGATATTTGGTGTGGAGAAACTTGACCCTCCTGCACAGAGTCCTGACCTCCACCCGACAGAACATCTTTGGGATGAATTAGAGTGGAGACTGTGAACCAGACCTTCTCGCCCAACATCACTGCCTGACCTCACAAATGAGCTACTACAGGAATGGTCAAAAATTCCCATAAACACACTCCTAAACCTTGTGGAAAGCCTTCGCAGAAGTGTTGAAGCTGTTATCGCTGCAGAAGGGTGGAGCAACTCTAGGTTAAACCCTACGGATTAAGAATAGGATGTCACTAAAGTTCATGTGCATATAAAGGCAGACGTACCAAAACCTTTGGCAATGTAGTGCATGCTTGGGAACAAATAGTTAATAAGAAGTGTAAAAATCTGGTCACCAGAAAGAAAACCATGTCCCCACAAGTAAGTGTATTTCCAGATTTAGTTCCCCACAGCATGAGTAAAATGTGGAGCGCGCAGACACAGACACACACACAGACACACACACACACACACACACCTGCAACTGTCCCTCTGTCTGGCTGTTCTTAGA
>OMLM01007439.1:8874-19039 GCA_900302695.1 Helostoma temminkii
GAAGTGTGGATACAAATGGTTTTGAAACCTTTTCATGACTCTGAACAACACTGACATTCACAAGTCTGTTTGAAATGAAACATGGAAGAAAAAATCTCAAAAGAAAAATGTGAATGAGTCAGATTTTTATTTAAGTCTTTGATTTGAGAGCTTCTTTGACTTTTAACTCAGTCATAATTTTAGTGTGACACATTGCCCGTCTTTACGCTACATTTATTGCTAAACTCAAATCATTTGGTGCCTATAAAATAAAAAATTGAATGTTGACTGATTTAAAAGGATGTAAAATAGAGATTAGTTGTAATAAATGCATGCAAGCACATATAGTCATTACCTCATACTTGGGATGGCATGGTATCCTGTGCGAAAGCTTAGTGATCCAGCATCTGGGCACTTCTGAACCATCTGATCAGCAACTTGCTGCATGTGTTTCACTAGGTCACAGTGCTCCTCACACAGTGCCTTCAGACTGGGGATGGACTGCCACGGGAGGACCAGCCAGTGGTATCGAGCTTTGGGATATTTATCTTTAATCACTACTACTGTATCATCCTTGTACACCTGCAGGTACAACAAAAAACGTGAGAAGATCATGCCTGTGGTCACACAAGTGTAAATCAATTTTTTTTCCGACAGCTACCTGCATCTTTGGGTCTTGCATTGAGATCTTCAGACCTTGGTTCCAGTGTCCAGCATTTTCCTACAACAGATTTCAGGTTGACATGTTACTTTTGTTTAACACACTCATACCAGCTCTACGATGATCCATACAGGATAAAAAAATCAAATTTAAAAAAAAACTGAATTTAGATGTGTGCACACATTTAAATTTTTTCTTACACTGGTTTTTGTGGCCTCTCCGGGGCTGACTGACACACAGACCTTCTCTGTCTGTTTAGGTACTTTCATACTCTGAGCCTCTCTTTGTCGTTCTCTCTCCCCTGAAGATGACTCTCGTGGTCTTTTGGTGCCGCACTGATTGCCAGTGGGATCCTCTTTAAACTGTACAATGTATGGGTAGAGCTGATTGACAATATGAAGCTGCTGTCCAGGCTTCATTTTGACCTCATTGCCTGTACCCACCACCACAGAATCTATGGATGTGGGGTTTAAGCCCAGCTTTGGCACAAAGACAGGAGATGAGACACATTAACACATAGGACAAGTAAAAAATGTAAATTATTTATGTGGCCAAAAGGATCAACTATGTGACTTACCTGTTTAACTTTGACATATCCTTTGTTGCATTCTGCTTTCAGTTCAACTGGTTGAGAAAGGATAACGTATGCTTAAAGGTTAAAGGTTTTACATCATTTATAAGATTTTTTACATGACAAAATTCAAACTATTTGCAGACATTAGAATAAACCTCCAGAGGAATTTATAATTTAATCAGTTTATGCCATTGCATTAACTCCAGGCTGGACGTCCATCTTATGAACATCTAGAACACCTGACTTATTAAAATGAGGATCACGTACATAATAAAAACAGTAAATCTCCTTTAAAATTCACCATTTTTTGACAATGTTTCACAGCGTTGTACCATTCAAATTAAACTGAAACATATAAAAGGCTAAGGAACAATCCACATTAATATCATTAATAAACCTATTCTTATAATGATTAACTGAACAACACATATAAGCTTTCATGACACTGATTTAGTTTTTATTATTTTAACTTGCTTACTTTATAAGTTTAGCTACTTGCTAACACAGTCAGTTCATCAGTATCAGTGTTACCTTGCTGCCGAGAACATTTTTTATCTTTAATTGTCGTTTCCGGGCCTCGACCCAGAACAACTGCCTGTAAGTGAGGCAGCTGAATAGGTTTATGATTTCCCTCCTCACTGATGAGCCAGCAAACAGGCATTGTATCATCGTATGTATCACTTTTTTTTGTACAGAGCTACAACATTACAGCCTACCGCAAGACACGCTTGTTGTTGACATTGTTGTTATGGCTGGTCTCGTCGCAGGATATTGACGTCACTGGGCCACATTTTTCAGGAGGTGGGTTTTTAGAAGATTCTCGAAGAGTCTGTGAGATCAGATCTGCTCTGAAACTTATGAGGATTCAAAGTACTGTCTTCGTTTAAGGTTGGAAATTTATAATTCAACAGCACATTTTTATTTAATACCAGTGTGCCGTTTCATGTGTTGATTAATGTGTAGAAAACAGCCTAATTAGCGTGTTAGCATTAGCCAAGCTTTCATTGGCTGGGCTAAGAAGCTAACTTAAAGTAGCTAAGGCCTGATTAACCACATCTAAAAGCTCGTTATTGTTTTCACTTTCAACACAGCAACAGGTAGTTATTAATGGCATCGTATTAGCCTTACACGATCTAGTTCCCCTGCCTCCCCTGATCATTTAAGACAGAAGTAAAGCAGCTACGTAAAATAATATCAGTGTTTTCATGTATTCGTTTTCACTCGATTGTCCCAAAACACAGTGGAATCTAAACGTACAGACACTAGTGGGTTAAGTACACACGTTGTTGATATTGGTTGTGACTAAAAGCAACATCAAAATTACTTCAGTCCGTTATAAAAACAACTGGTGACACTGATTTCAACCCTCGCTATGTAACTACAGGATGCAGCGTTTAACACGTTTATGTCTTTTAACAACCTAAAGTGACCAAAGTATTAAATATCATACGGAAAGACTTGATTTATTGTTTGTCACTGGGAATCTTAAGAGGGGGCAAAAATGCTTCTAGTGTATCATTTACAGTGAGTGAGCTCTTTTCGTTTGAGGTGTGGCTTTAGTTATTTATTTTTTGTTATGTTATGTTTTTTTTCCACCTGAGAATCGCAACAAAATACAACTTCTGCAACAAACAGACAAAAAAACATCCTTTATTCAACATGGAAACAGTTTTTTCAGGAATGAAACAATCACTGTTGCTTGTGACAAACACAGTTACGACTCCTTCCACATTCCTTGCTAATGTTTTTATGGCCAGCTAGCTTTTCTATTCTCATGTTAGGAATGTTCACCCCCTCTTCCCTGCAGATCGGATCATCATGTTTAAGATCTGCCCACAGGTTTGCTATGATCTAAAACTCAGGAGGGTTCCTCTGAAATCCTCAGCTTGCAGGCTTCTTTCTTTTAGCTTCTTTTCTCTACATGATATTTCAATCTAGGTTTTGTTGATTTCTAGTTAAATCAATTCTTCCCTGTACCGATTGCGGCACTTTACATAGTTAGATTTACTTATATTACGTACTGTAGGTTAATGTGATGGGTATGTTTATGATTTCATTTTGTTTGTTGAATTTCAATTTGGATGTAAGCAGTTATATCAAAACCAAATATTTATACTAATAGCACCTTTCCTTTTTGTGTTTCCAAGGTTATATATTAAAGACAAACATGGTCAAGGAAACAGGTTTCTATGACACTCTGGGTGTGAAACCTAATGCCACACCTGATGAACTTAAAAGGGCCTATCGTAAGCTAGCCTTGAAATATCACCCTGACAAAAATCCCACAGAAGGAGAGAAGGTAAGTCCATAAACATTAACATTATCACATGCAGTTAATTTGACTTGAATTGAAATGACAATATTGACATGTACTTTCCTTCATAACAATTGAAATGTGTTTCATTTTTTATTTTTTATTTTTTGCTCGAACAGTCTGAACCCATATATCCTGTATAGTTATGCAAGTTTGGTTTTTCCGATCTGCTATAGTTCAAGCAGATCTCACAGGCATATGAGGTGTTGTCAGATGCCAAGAAGAGAGAGCTGTATGACCGTGGAGGTGAAAAAGCCATCAAGGAAGGACGGACTGGAGGTGGTGGTGGGAGCTTTGCATCACCAATGGACATATTTGACATGTTTTTTGGAGAAGGTAGTCGGATGCACAGAGAACGAAAAGGTAAAGAAATATTACACAATTAATCACTGAGCTGAGTCAGTTCTGTTAGTTAGAAGTTACCATATTGAACACTTTAGTTATCAATCAATCAGCCACATTTTCTTGATTTACTGATTACATTTACAATGAATAACACTCATGTGGAGGTAGGTGTGTTATTGTGAGGATGTACAGTCAAGAGACGCCTTTAAGAAGGTGCGTGCGTGGGCCTTTCGGCTCTTCCCACCAGCTGGGTCACCACAGCAAAGCACGGTCATCACAGGGATTTGGCACAGGTTTAATTATTAATTGTTGTAGCTTTAACCCTGGACTAGGGATGTGTTTGAATTTAAACCATTTCAATTCTGCTCATTGATTCCGGTTTTCATCGATTCCTTGATTTAATTCCAAAACGGTATAAAAAAAGTACTGAATCATTAACTGAACCTTCAGTGCAGCAGTTTGGCTGCTAAAGCTGTAACCTCTCTGTTCTCCTTTGCTCTCTGAGCTTTGAGATGACATGAGCACAGGCGATAAGTCACTCTTTACCCAAGTACTCCACTTAAGTAAAATTTAGAAGTACTTATACTTTACTGAAGTATTTCCATGTTACAGGACTTTTTCTTTTGCTCCACTACATTTATCTGACAGGTTTAGTTACTTCGCAGAATAGTACAGCAGTAACACTACATGGTTGACAGGCAGCATTACTGGAGCAAATCTTGTACTGTACCTTACCATTGTTGTTTTATTTTCTACAAACTTTTTTCTGCCTTTTAAATTAACTAAATGACAAACATTCAACAACGGAGATAACTTTCACCACACTTACTGCTCCGTGGCAGTCCTCTGTTTTCCCTTCACTGTCAGGGAGAGTGTGTCACTGCTAAATGTCCCTGACTCTACTGGAGTCTAACCCTTCACCTAGCCTACAAGCTGCTGCCTGTGGCTGATTAGACACTCTGACCTGGAGTGGCATCATTTTCTAAGTGACTGTTTACTTCACACCATCTCTCACACACTGTTGTAGCTTGTAACATTAGCCATGCATGCTAGCTCATGCTAGCTCATAGTGGTATGTTCAGTATTGGTTCCGTTTTTCAGAACTGATAAGCAGAACTGAAATTCAGTTTTTGCTTTGGGTACCCAGCACTTTACATTTTGAATTTGCTTCTAATTTAGGGCAGAGTTTTGGTTCCCAACCCTATATAGGACTGGTATCAGAAGTTTAAGTGTGTTTATGTAAGCCTGTAAAGTACATAAAAACTGATATGTTGGAACTGCCCAATTATTGCTTATTCATAAACTTTTATTATCTGTCGTATATATTACATTACTATATTAGCTTTTATGTCTAAATCTGCTAACATCTTTTCTCTGAAATTAGCTTTTTACATTATCCTTGATAAATAAATTAAGATTTGTCTCACAATACACTGTTGTGTTCCACCCCAGGGAAGAATATTGTACATCAGATTACAGTGACTCTTGAAGATCTTTATAATGGAGCTACAAGAAAACTTGCTGTGCAGAAGAATACTATTTGTGAGAGATGTGAAGGTACGTCATTTGTTTTGTGACTTAAATGCTCTTGTTAGTGTTCGTCACTTGGCTTGTCTGATAATCCCAGCATAAAAAGGCATCAGTTTTGTAAATGTATTATTTTGTATTTCAGTCTTTAATCATACTGACATTTTTTCATGCTAGGTCGGGGGAGTCGGAAAGGAGCAGCACAGATGTGTATGTCTTGCCATGGCACAGGCATGCAGGTCCGTGTGCATCAACTGCTACCAGGTATGGTTCAGCAAGTGTCCACAGTGTGCCCCTGCTGTCAGGGCCAAGGACAGAGAATCAGCCAGAAGGACCGCTGCAAAGCATGTGGAGGCCGGAAGATCCTGCGACAGAAGAAGATCTTGGAGGTCCACATCGACAAAGGTGAGAGTGTAGGGAGGGCTGCTTTAAATGGATCTGTGACTGATCGATCAAAGTCAAACAAAACTTGTACCAATATCACCTGACGATTTCAATTCCACAGGAATGAGAGATGGCCAAAAAATTGTTTTCCATGGAGAGGGAGACCAAGAGCCAGGACTTGAGCCAGGGGATATTATCTTTGTCCTGGACCAGCGTGAACATCCACGTTTCACAAGGTAGTATTTTCTTGTTAAAAGTCTTTTGTTATTGATGTTGTTCATAACAAAAGATTCAGAGATTGTCTGATTATTAAGCACAAAATGTATTTGCTGTAAATACATACAGTACACGGGGAGAAATGAGCTGTTTTGAAATTCAAAAGTGAAAGATAGGCCAAAGCAGGGCTATGGGTTCCTTCTGGTCAGTGCGGCAACATTTGACTTTGCAACATGTTTAAAATTGAACTTATTAACTTGTCATCAACTTGTCAACAACTTGTCAACAACTTGTCATCATCAGGAGAGGAGAGGACCTGATAATGTCCATGGAGTTGCAGCTGGTTGAGGCTTTGTGTGGTTTCAAGAAGCCCGTTCAGACACTGGACAACAGAACTCTCCTCATCACCTCACATCCAGGTGACCAACATCATTAAATCCACAAACACTTATTTGCCATATATTGAGTGGCCAGTTAAGCTATGTTCTGACTGCGGGCAAACTGATGATGTTGTTGCCTTTGGTCACATAAAGAAAGATGCAAACGGTCATTTGAAATCTGATGTCAGTAGACAGCTCGTCCAGACTGAGATGCATTTGTAAAAATCCAGTTGGAATTACATTTCAAACCACATCCAAATGTGTGAGATTCAGAAAAATTTCATGTGTTCTTTGTTGTCCAGGCTTGAAAAAACTCATCTGGATCTGCGAAAAATCCGCAAAACCTGTCCTGACAGTGTATTATTATTTTCTGTGTGATTGTTTGTTTTTTGAGTCACAATTGAGAGACAAGCCTTTTCTATTTAAAGATTCCAGCATGTAAAAGAACAATGACTCTAATTTACATGGAAAATACAGAGTTGGCGTAAGGAAATTCTAGGTAATGTGCATGTGCAGTGCCTCTGGATACACAATGAATACAAACAACATCAGTGTGAGATCAGTATTTGACTTTATTTATATTTATCACCAGAAAATAAATACCTTGCCTTGTGTCTTTATATTTTAAGTTCTAGGTAGAACCTAACATTTTTTGTTTTACCAACAGGAGAACTGATCAAACCTGGAGACACAAAGTGCGTCTTGAATGAAGGGATGCCCACGTATCGCAGGCCATTTGAGAAGGGACGGCTCATTATTCACTTCTCGGTAAGACGATTTTCAAAACCTTGTAATTACTTTTCTCTATTAATCTTTTTGCTTGTCAGTTATATTAATTATATCTTTGCTTTAGGTGAAAGGAAATAAATCTACATCAGCATAACTTACAAACATGCAGAAAATCATTTCCTGTATGCCTCATCTCCCCTGTTGTTACAAACCACACATCTACTGCTTCCATAAATTCCTTCACCATATCCATCCCTAGTTTGCATATAAGATAATCTGAGTCTTTTCTTGTCTCAGCAGAACAGACTCTCCTAGCTGTGCAAATCCATCATGTATCATTTGTTTCAGACTGATTAGTGCCAGGTGTTGATGAGGAACTACACATCCATGAGATCCTTGAGAGAATGAGATTTGATCATTAACACAATCAGTGTCTCAAAAACTGCATAAGGCTGTCTGTTCCGTTAGTTTCATTCACGAACATGTTGCAGGAGGGTAAAAAAAGAATTTTGCATAATGGAGATGCAAGTCTGCTTTCAGAAATCAGCAAACAAAACAGACAATATTGGTTTGTCTCTCAGTGACTTGTGATCGGAGCATTGCTAAACTGTGACAGAAATAAAAGAGAATGGGTCAAGCTGAATGAAGTAACAACTTAAAAACAATTTGATGTGATGAAATATTATATGTGATGTGGCCAAGGAGACAATCACTTAGAGGATACTTTAGTTACAGTAGCTGAGTTGTGTGTTTCCATCTGCAGAGAAAGTTAAAACTGTCTGTTCACAGACCATTTGTTAAATTCATTTGTATGTAAGAAAAATCAAAGTACGAGAAGATGGTTGCTTGCGGCCCAGTGTATGTGTTCTTCCGTGTCTCTTTAAATCACTTGTTATGCTTTGTGTTAAACGCTACCTAATAAAAAACATAGCATTTCCATTTGGTGCAGTGTTGAACTGTTGCTGATGCTGTTGTGATTAAATAGCTTCTGGTTGTTTCCATCAGGTGGTGTTTCCACAAGACAACTTCCTCCCCAAGAACAAGCTGAAGGAGCTGGAGCGCTACCTCCCAGAAAAGATGGATGCAGCACAGCCAGACAGCATGGACGATGACCTCTACATCTATGCTGACCTGGAGGAGTGTAACCTTGAGAATAGAAAAAGGCACAACCGTCATTACTATTACATGGATGAAGACGACTACGCCAGCACTGGGGGAGTTCAGTGCCAGACGTCCTAAAGAACAACTGGCATGTCCTTGTACCAGACACCCAAACCATCATCTCTAAAGCAAAGCACCTTTTTTGAAATTTAGTGCACTTTCTATTTTATTGCAGTTTAGTAAATCATAACTGTTTATTTGTTGAAGTTTTCTTTTGAGCTCAATCATAAAACTGTGTCCCAACACCCTGCTGATGACATGGATGGAGCAAAGCAGTTCCAGGACTGGACTTGGATCCAGGAGAATGTGATTCCTCGTCACTTCCGGGACCTTTATATTTTTTCTTTTTCCAATCACACTGTGATATAGATGAGGGCTGGTTGTGACAGCAGCTTGAAACAACAACTGCCTGCGTTTTGTGCAGTTACACTAAAACTGTTTCCAATATTAATATGGACATAACTTTTTCTATAGTGTCACTAAATCAGCTGTTGTTGTGAATGACGTGGTTGATCACTCGTTCAGTGTGTTGTATGTGGAGACCCAGTGTTCAGATGGTGGAGGAGGAGGAAACTAAGCTTTTTATGTTTCACCTTTTTAAAGGGCTAAACATTTTTAATCGAACTTAACAGTGTGACAGGTAAAGGTCATAGTGATCCAAGCTAAGTATTTAGGTTCAAGCCACTAGATTGTAGATAATTAAACTGATATTTAATTTTAGTTTAATGTTTTTGCTTTTGAGCTGCAGTCAGTATGATGTATGTACGGCAGAAACAAAAGGTCAAACATGAGTAAGACGTCACTTTATTTTGAAATACATTGACACATCATGGGGATTTTCAAAAAACAGGTTCTGGATAACTTCCCTCTCACACAGAAAGGGTATTTTAACATAAATCTGTGTCTACATTTGATTTGGGGTTCTACTTGAGAGAAAGTTCTACAAATTAACAGAAATCTGCTTTTTATTACAGAGCTCTAATGTTTCGCTGGTGGATGTTTTCCCTCTATTTAAAATATGTCAGGTGCCAAGTTGAACAAAAGAGAGTGGTTGATGTTTGTTTTTTTAAGGTTGAATTATGTTAAATGTGATGTTAAAAACTAAATGTAGAATTTGAATAACAAATTTTAAACTTAATTTTCAAACGTATAATATTTTTTTTTCCACAAGCTATTAATTGAATCTTGTTTTATATGTATAATCCTAATTGTAGTTGCCAAATGGGTTGGTGGCAGGTCATGGAGAGACTTGAAGTCGGTACACCACATACCTCACTAAAGCGTCTACTGATTTGAAATCATAGCTTAACTCGAAGCTACTTGAAAAAAAAGATATTTGCCTTGAATATTGTAAAACACAACTCTCAGTTCACAAAAGAATAGTTCCTTAAATTGACTGTGCAAATTCATGAGTCCTCATAGTCGGGGGATTTGGTGTTGTCAAAGTAATTTGACTCTATGAGTGCTAGGACCAACAATCTACTTGTTTGTACTCGTGTTTTCTAATTAAATGCAGTTCGATGGTCTTTCTTAATTGTTTTGTGTTATTTTGTGTGAGATTTTATCGTTGTTGGCTGTACACACAAAACAACAGTTCCCAGCTTTTGTTTCAACCTGCTTTTAGTTCGCTTTTAATGTCTTTTAACGCCATAGCACACATGGGTGTGCGTAACAGAGGTATCACGCTATATGAAACAACAGGACCTTGCTAACAACACAATACATCTTATAAACATATTTGACTGCAGGTTATTAAAGGAACTAAAGTCTTAGTGGAAATTGCACATAGGGAAACAGTTGAAGTCTCGTCACCCGGTGGTTCTGGTTTTGTTTGCTACAGGGCAGGAGGGTCTGTGGTGGTGGTGGTGGTGGTGGTGGTGGTGGTTGACAGTAAT
>OMLM01007440.1:0-46479 GCA_900302695.1 Helostoma temminkii
GGTGGTGTAGTTACTTCTGGGGAGTCTTTTCATCCACTGTAGCATCACTTTGCTAATACAAATTACATGTTCTGAAGAGTCATAAATTAGTCTCAGGCAAACTTGCAACCAATCCTACGCCCAACCATAACTACTAACTAAAAGGTATCTGCATAATAGACCTTACGTGTTCTTTCATGCACAAACCAAGATGTGGAGGGGCCACCACACCAATAAAACTTGTAATAATGATAATTGTTATTTTCTTTGGCAGAGAAAGGCCGTCCAGCCAAAGAGGGCAAAGGCACAGTAACTCCATACTCAGACTGCACATATCTGCCATGCACATTTAATTAGCTACTGTATGTGACTGCAGATTTAGGTCACAGACTTCGACTTTGTTTTTATAAAATGGGGATTTTCTCTCCTTGTGCAGTTTTGCTTTTGGGTAAATCTGGTTTCCACTGACCCACATCCTGTTTCTAACCTCCCTGAAAGAATTCATCGCAATCTGCCGTGTGAACTGAAGCAAAATATTTATTGGCTTTTCTTCACATCCACAAAGCAGTTTGTGATAATGATCTTTTTAGCCCACTGCTATCGCTACTGTGGATCAGTTTTGTTTTTCTGCATTTGATTATGAATTGAATTTAGTGGGAGGTTGTGTTGTGTGGTATAACATGTTAGCTTAGAGAGTCATAGCTTACATACAATATATACTAATAACAGTGGGTTTCAGCAACACCACTGCTGACACTGTGTTGTGCAATCATTACCATTCACATGTTTATGCCTGTGAGGATGTTGTGACGGTTGAGCTGCTGTTGTAACAGACTGACACGGCTAGAGCTGTTGTTTGGTTCTCACCATCTGTCAGAAGTGAAGGCAAATGTAGACTTGTTGGTTCCCAGCCACAATCCCAACCTGTGCATAAGGTCACCCTGAGACCTTTCTAAACAGCCTTTAAAGTTACTCATTCACTCAAGGTGCTAGAGCCACAAAACTCCAATTCCCCTTGTGAAAGGCACAATAAGTCATTGATGTCTGAAGGAAAAACAAACCATACTATTGGAGTATAAATCATTTGGGGGATAAACTCAGTTTTGACAACATTACTGACTCTCAAGGGAATTGCAAGCGCATGGGAAACCACAGCGAGATGGATAGTGTATTCCTTTTGTAAGTACATCATGTTTCAGTGCAACATGAAAAGGCGTCCCGAAGAGCAATAACTCATCTTTGCAGTTCCCCACATGGCCCTCATGTCTTTGACATATCTAAAAAAGAGTGGTGATGATTACTAAATGGCCCAGCTCCAAAGCCACATACAGAGCACCCTTATCACACATGCTGAAACCTAGATCTCTCTGTTGCTTTACAACAAAGGCTTCAAGTAAAAAAGTTCAACAATGAAAGCCCAGACCACTCTGTCAGCAAGCACTACTTCTCACATGATTTTGTTCAAAATGTGTATGCATCCGTTATGTGACAGATGAATAGTTTTAAATGATGATGATTTGTTATCTTACTGAGTTACATTAGGAGTTTGGGACCACTCTCGTGTGAAGCTACGGCCATCAATCAGTTACCTTAGCTTAGCATACGATTATACTGCAATCTAGATGAATCAGCTAAGCTTTTCTTGTTAATGTGAACATGTAGATTTTGCTATTTTAATTCAAATTAGAATGTCTAGTTTTAATTTTTACAACTTCTAAACAGAAGTTCTGATTTTTTTCAACTTGAAATGATGAGCTGGATAAATGAATTGCAGAGTTCAGTCAACTTATTACGTTTTAAAGAGCAGCATGCAATGTTTGAGAATTGAGAAATTTTTCTAACACTTTTCACTTTGGAGTTTTAAAAAAACACTTGTGATGTACAGTGGTTTTAAGCTCAGATGTTGTCTTTGCACGAAATTCTTTGCACAAAAGTTTATTTGATTAAGCCTGTTTCTAAAAATGTCAAACTGTTCAATTAAGAACCAACTGGTGCCATGAAGCTAAACCATCAAGTGATCTCTAAGATGTATTTTGATCTACAGGTCTGGTAGGACAATCCAGTCTCCTAAAAATTACATTTAATGTATATTATGAATAAATCAATTGTCACATTAAATAACAGGAAACAAGTGGCAAGGAAGTGGTTGGTGTGGATGGCAGGCGTGTGCTATGCAGGACTGACGAGCCGCATACCCAGGAGCGAGACCAGAGTCCTGTGTGAGATTAGGTTTAGGCATGAAGATTATCTTGGTTAAGGTTAGAGGCAGATTGTGTTTGTGATTCAATTTAAGTGTTTATGTTTATAAAGCAATCTGTTAGCCCACAATCTGTCCTTGACCCTGACCTAGTGCTGTAAGTGCCTGAACTAAACAATAAAAAACCTTAATAAAGTTGGGGTCACATATCTTTATGCATTCAGTCTGGCTGCAATTACGTTCCTCACAAAAATATGTTTTTGTGTGTGCAGTTTAGTTGTATAGGAATGTAGTTTTTAGGATACAGGGTTGGGTAGGAGCATTTACAGTAAATCCAATCTGTCCTGACCATTCACTCACAGTTTGGGTTGGGGCAGGTTGATGGAGAGGGATTAACTCTTATCCCCACTTGGAAGTTGTCTATCTTTAGGCCGTACCCAGCACACACTCATCTCATGCCACTTCACCCAACTTCATGCTAAACACTCCTGAACACACCATTCCTATAGATAGCACATCAGTCTCTTCAACATACTGTACCATAAAAAAAATCCAGGAACCTCAGTCTCTCATTCCTTACTGCTCTCTCTGACTCCGTCACAGTCTACAAAAACAACAGCTTATTTATTCTCAATCCATTTTGAGAGCAAACATTTCTCCAACTGAGGCAGACCAAAATGACTTTCACAGTAAACAGCTATGCACAGACAGACGGGTTGTTTATTACTTCAGTGAATGAACAATTCACAGGTGGCAGGTGGTCCTGGGTTCGTAAGGCTGGGTGTAGCTGCTAGGTTGCTGGTTTGATTCTGCGCGCTGAACACAAAATTCCAACATACCACTTCCCTGGCACCCTGAGTAAAAGTGTTAGATTGGACAGCAACTGGAAGCTCTGAACTGTGAAATAATACATGGTTGTATACAGCTGATGTGCATCAGCATGAAAAATATCCAATTACTTTGTGGAAACTGACCAAGGAAACAGGTATTACAGTAAAAAAAACAACCCTGCCTTTCATTTTTCATGTGTTCATTTAGCCACATTTCTTGACAGACCCTTTATAAAAGGTTATTCTAAAAAATCAAACCATGACCTAAAGTGCTGCTAAGAAAAAGTGAGTATGAAACAGGCTGTATATACACAGCACAAGAACCTTTGACGTATTCTGCACAGTGTGTTTTTCTTCCATTCCAAGTCATCCCCAAACATCAGTGTAAGATTACTCGAAGCTCAGACTCTCTTTGTCACAATTTGTCCATCAAGTCTTTGATAAGCCTTTGTTTTTAGTTCTGCATAATACACATATGGAAAGCTTTTATTGAGCATGGTGTTGCATAAAACTGGATTTCCAAAGGAGGAGACACCCAGTAGGAATGGATATCTAATCAAGGCAGGGTCAGATCCAACAGACTGAGCAGTAGAGGCTATTGTTTTCTCCTGCTGAGCACATCCAGTGCACTCACTGGATTCCAATTACAATTGAGATACATTCAATACAGCAGGACCTCCTGCTAGGGTCGGAAATGAACCCAAATCAAAGTAAAACAGTGTAATGCCATGCTACTGCTACGACGAGAGTGTGTGTTCAAACGAGAATCCTACGGAGATGCTTCAAATATTCCTTTTCATACTGCTCATTGAGATCCGGGTTGATTTTCCCAACTTCCACCTGGACTCAAAGTGTGTTGTGACTTGAAAGTCTTGCTTGTGATTGTGCTGGTAAAGTCCTAACCAAAGTTGCTTGTTTTCACAAGTCTTGTACATGCCTGAACGCTCACCCACCGTGTTGTAAATATCTAACTGTCATGTCGCCTTGTCTAACATCTAGCGATATTCAGGTGGCGGTTAGCTGTAGGGCTACATGATAGACTTTATCTGTATTCATACCTACAGAACTTTTTTTAAGTTTTAGGGACATTGCACGTTAATAAGTATATATGTAAAAGCTGATTTTCAACTGTCATCCCTTGGCCTAATGCTAATCAGCCATTAAATCAACAATAACACAACATTAGGCATCATTACACATGAGACAAGGCATGAAATAGAAAAGGCCGAGAATGCTAAGGCAAATATTAAATGTGTTTTGGCTGTACATCAATACAGCAGACTGCATGAAAATAAATAAGGCTCTGTATTTGTATTGTAGGTCAAGTTCACATTTTTTCATAGTAGCCTCAAAAGATTTAACTTAATATATATTGAACTAATTGTTCGGTTGTCACAAGCAGCTGGAGAAGCCACAAAATGTCTGTTATGAATCAAACTTTTCTGAGCAACACAAATGATTCCTATGCCCAACTTGTGATGTGACATGCGCAGATATTACAGTAGTTACGGGAGAGAAATCCGCCACACTTTCGCCCCCAGCATTGATGCCTTCACTGACTGTTAGGAAATACATCAATGTTTTGACCGTGAACGGCATGTCAGTTCTTTTTCATGTAAAGTTTTCAGTCAAAACTTTTTTTTATGTTTATGTAGTAACCAAGAGATAATACAATCATAGCGAATTGTAAACTAGAATGGACAACTACGAAAACTTTCTATTTTCAAGTTTACGCGGCTTTAACAGAAACAGTTCGTGTCAATGTGGTTTTAAGTTTGCAGAATGTTTAAAAGTTAACAAGAGCGATCCTACTGTCAGCTTGCAAAGTTTGACTGTTAAACTTACGAGGCGCACCTGAAGGCACCAAAAGTCTCGGTCAATTAGTAGAGTTTAGACAGTGAAGAGAGTCTGCACTCAGTCTGTGAGAGCTCTACCAATGACCAGCTAAAAACGCCCCACTGCTCCGACTCAGATCTTCGGGGGTGGGGAGTCCTCAAAGTTTGGATTTGGACTTTGGAAACCATGGGATTCGAGCTGGACCGTTTCAAGGGGACCGTGGACCCGGATTTTAAGTGCAACTTGTGCAACAAAGTCCTGGAGGACCCGCTGACGACTCCGTGCGGTCACGTCTTCTGCTCGGGCTGCGTGTTGCCCTGGGTCGTCCAGCAGAGCAGCTGCCCCGTCAAATGTCAGCGAATCTCCACCAAAGAGCTGAACCACGTCCTGCCGCTGAAAAACCTCATCCTAAAGTTGGAGATCAAATGTGACAACCACTCGAGGGGCTGCGATGCGGTGGTGAAGCTGCAGCATCTGGCCGAGCACTCCGAGATGTGCGAATACACCCCGGCGAAGTGCAGGAATAGAGGATGCAACGAGGTGCTCACCCTGCGGGACATGGATGCTCACATGCGGGAGACGTGCGACTACAGACCGGTGGGGATATGCGAGAGCGGCTGCGGGTTGATGCTCACTCACAAGGAGCAGAAATTCAACAGCCACTGCTGCGTGAGAGCCCTGAAGGCGCACAACAGCGCGCTGCAATACAAAGTGATGAGCCTGGATAGGGAGTTCAAGAAGCAGACTATTAAAGCCAACCAGAGGGAGAAGGATCTCCTGGCGCAGCTATCAGCTGTGCACAGCGAGCTGCAGATGACAGCGCTGAAATATCAGAAGAAATTCACCGAGTACAGCGAGAGGATCGACTCCCTCACAAAAACCGTGGCTTTCTCCTGCAAGGTAAGCAACAAAGTTTCTGATCTCAGGGAGCACAAGTACATCAGTAGTTTTTCTTTCCTCTACTACTGAGAAAAAAACTTTTATTGTTTTTATTTTATTAATATCTGATACATTAACAAATAGAAAACAGCAAAACGTGTGTCAAAATATCTATTTTAGAAAGATTTAGAAAGTTACTTTGTTGACATTCTGCTGTACAGAGGTTAAAAGCCCTCTCAACACATTTGCTTGCATTCTTGAACTTAGTATGTGAGTTTTATTGGACGTCGGTGTTGCTTTGGGGCAGCCACTGCCAGATGAACATGGAAGAACTCTTCTGAGGAGGGTTTTCACTGGGGATTGTTCTTCCAAGCAACTCTTCCGGTGCTCAGGAAGTTTGTTTCTTGGCTGTCTGCTGCTTTGAGACATGGATGTCAGCTGTGCCTCTGGCCAGCTGGCAGTCAGTGGGGGGAGGGCCAAATATTTACTGCAGTTCTGTACACAACAAGAGCCAGGTTCCAGTGATGTTGCCTGATGGCGGCGTGCTTGTTTGAGGCTTTCTGTCATCGGATGTTCGCCCTTTCACTGAGTCGATCATAACATATTAGAATCACAGATGGAGCGGACTTACCAGCACCAGAGTTTGTCTTGTGGAAGACAGACGATCACAGCCTCAACTGTGCTTAAGTTCTGAGCTGAAAGACCTTAAATATTTTACACATTTATATGTATTCCCTTCCTCCTACAGAGTTATATGCAGTTTTGTATCTAAAACTATGTAAATATACAAGAAGGGGGAAAAATCCAGGTAGCTATCAATACCATTTTATAATTGCAATCAGGTCAAATCAGTCTCAGAACAGTGAAGAGGAGGACAGGCAATGGGAACTTTTCTAAGATGCTATCCTAACTTTAATGTAGCTCTCTAACTCTCTGTTTGGCAGGGAAGTACTTTCTTATTCAGTTTTACTTTTTCCCATTATTCCTTGTTGTTTTCTTTCACTCGTCATGGGCTCTGTTCCCAGCAAAATGTCTTCTGGTAGACTGGTAAATTGTGCATCAAAAGCACCGGCGCAAGAAAAATGGTGAAATTGCTCATGCTGGAATAAAGAAGCTGGCTGGGCCTGTAGCACAGCTGGTTATCATAGTTGATTTGACAGCAGCATCTCAGAACTACCACTGAGATGTACTTTTAGTGAAACCCAATGTGAACTGAAGGACCAAAGTACAGAAAAGTCATGGGAGTTGTTCCGGAAATCATCCACATAGGAGAAAGAGCAGGTCGGGAGGAGAAGAAGCAGCATTTAGTGGATAATGTGGTTAGTTGGAACGCTCTTTTTTTCCCCCTAGCGAGGCTCTTTCACTGGGTCCAGTCAAGCAGTGAACGGGATTGTTTGATGGTAGAACCTCAGCGCAGACATGGCGGTATTAAACTGAGCGTCACAAGTGGGATTAGCTGTGCGAGGCAGGCGACTTGCAGACTGCCACTGAAACTCTCTCTGTGCCAAAGCTGAATTTATACTTCTGCATTGCAAGGTTATGGTGTACGTACAGCGGCTATGTACTGTATGCGTGTAGGCCTCAAGGTTACGCCGTGGGGATGTGGAGGACATAAGACATCACCTCCAGCGTGGGGATACCATGTGGAGACATCCTCTCTATGCTCTGCAAAAAAAAATAAAAATCCAGCTTTACTTGATTTTGTGATTTCAGTGATCATTTGTTATCACTTATGATTAAAGTTATGGGCTGTTAAACCTTTCTCATAGGGGATATTTTGACTTGTCACAGCAGGAGAAGTCCAGGTAATGACATTTATGATGGTTGTGTTCCTTTGAAGCCATGCTAGTGAGCCAGCATTCAAAATACTGTTGAGATGGAACAACTAAATGAAGTGAATCCATAACTAGCTGTGTTTCACAATTCACGAGTGGTGGTGAAAAGACTCTAATGTAGATTTGTTATGACATATTTGTTCCTCGAATCACTGTCGAGGAGCGAATACAGGCCCGTCATTGCACGCGGCGTTTGACGGGTAACCTACTTTAGTTTGTTTTTGAATTTTTGTCAGTCCTCAGCTATGAGGTTTCCACAATCTGATTTTGTTCTCATAATAAGCAGACAGCGACTGCAAGGAAGATCACGCTGACCTGGCTGTGTGAAGTAACTGACTGAACTTTCCAATAATAGTCCTAACACTTTTATACTTCTTCATTGAGCCAGGCAGAGCAGTAAAACAAAGCAACAACAGAAAGCTCAGATCCCGTTCCCTTCAGGCTCGCCAGAAACACTGTCACACTTTCCATTCAGCCTTGGATCTCTGTTCCTCTTTAGCTGCCACGAATGACAGTGTTAGCGCTACTTGATGCCATAAAGAGCATCTATCAAAATCATAAGACTTCAAACAAATTGAGCCTCCGTTGAATTTGATCTCGGGTAATTACGGGCTCGATCTGATTAGGCTAATTGTGGACTCATTTTAAAGCATGAATCTACGAGATAATTTATCACAGTAATGCACTCCATTACTCCAACACATGGGCTTTGATTGAACATGACAGAGAACACATTAATAAAAGTCACTGGACATCTGGGCATTACATTTAAAGACTCACTGACTGTCTAATCCTTGAAATGGTTTTGAAATCATCCACAAGCTTACAAGCTTAGATGAGCAAGTCACTGAGTAGTTTGTGAAACAGTGTTTTCCCTCTTTGTTTTTTTTTTTTGCATTATACATTAAAATTAGATACACAAGGCGCACGGAAGGGAAAGCAGAATGATGAAGGACAGACTCGGAAAGTGTGACTGGTGCTGAGGTGAACGCTCACTGTAAAACGTGCCAAGTCACCAGTGAGCAGCAGAGTAAAGTTTCACTGCAAGTTTACTTTGTCTCCTCAGCTGCCCTGTTCTTTTTCCATAAAGGTTTTTGTCAAGCATTTGTTAACTTGACATGTCTCCTGTGTGTTTGTCCTCAAATGATGATGCCGTTTTTGGTGGTAAGGACATTTTCTTTTTTTTTATCACCTAGACATACCTAATGGTTTAGCAAATGCACAACCACCTGAAGAGATTCACTTCATTTCTTAGGAATTAGAGCTTTTATAGAGTGTTTGCAGATGTGGAAAAAGTGTTGCTTAATTACTGTTTTCTATGTAATGGCTCTTTCAGGTGACACGTGAAAGCACTTTTTTTTTAATCTAGTTTGTTTTGAGGCTTGTGGCAGATTCAGTATAACTCAAGTAGGCAAATAGCCAGTGAGCCTCACATTCTCAATCATAGTCAACTCAGTTTACCCTTAATGCCCAACTGTCCTCTTGTTGACAGTAACGGCTGTAGACACTATAATTCGGAAGCATGTGCTGCTAATGCTGCCATGACCCGGCGCAGGAGCTCACATTCCAGCATGGCCTGACATGCACATGAGTGTCTTTTTAGCCTATATGGCAGTTAGGACACTGTACATGCCAATAATATCTGCTTTATATTTAGTCCCACTGTGCAGAAGCAAAGTGGAATGGCAGCTAAAATTATGTTCCCTCATAACTCCCATCTAAGTCTAGCTTAAAAAACAGATTAAGAGCTGACTCTGCAAGTTTCCCAGAGGTTTTCATGTCATGTTGCTACTGAGTAAAAGGTCTACTGGTGTATTAATTTACACAGGATAACAGTGTGCGAGAGGGTTGGGCTGTTGGCTCTTCTTTGATCTGGTTACTTGTGTTCTTTGGGCTGGAAAAGCCTTGGAAAATGGTGAAGGTTAGGGTTTACCAATTCCAGAAAAGTCTGTCATTGAAATTCTTCTAACCAGAGTTACTATTGTTATATTGTGACCATTTTCTCTAAATCAAAACCAGACCTGCTGTTGTGCCAAGCACGTTTAAGATCAGACACATTGTCTGTCTATACAATAATTACAATTATAATGCATAATGCATTTACCTGTTTTTCATTTTATTTTACAGACTGTATGATGTTAGCACCTACTGATTTGTGGGCTACAATGCAAGTCAATAAACTGCAATCATCCTAAGTTTCTGGCACTGTTAGAATTTTGTCTCAGGCCATTTTTGGTCGTATTTTTCGTCTGGGACAGCCCAAAATCGAACCAATCGAATCCAACTTTAAGTGTATTCTTGAATACGCTAAATACTAAATAAACAAAAAATTATGACACTTGGATGTTACAACTGACTACAAATGTCTTAACTGACTGTTAAGCACAGACACTTTTGTTTTGTAGCAGCTTAAGCTAACGTTAGCATCACAGACTGAAAAGATTAGCTTCTTTATGACCTGGTCAAGATTCTTTTGAGCTTTAAAGGTGAGAAAACTAAACTATTATGATTACGTGTCATTTTCTTTTGATGAAACCTTTATTATGAGTGGTAATAGTGTCTTGTTGCTGTTTTTGTTTGGCCAACTTGCTGTATTAGCATTACTTAGCTTAGCGAGATTTGCCAGCTCAGAAATTTTCTTTTGAATTTCATGCACCTTGAAAAACTTCAATAATAGTCAATAATTTGTACTCTCTAAAATTAGATTTTCATATACAGCTGCACCATTACATTTTCACATCACAATGCATAAAAAATTATATTTTTTGTGATATTCTTTTATCCTTAGACTTTGTTCTAATTGTAATATTATGTTTCAGTGGCTATATTATCTTCTAATGAAGTGGACATTTTGAGAGCATTTATGCTCCTCTGTCCTTCTCGTAAAGTACACAGCTGAATGATAATGTCGCCCACCTGGAGTTAATGATTAGTACTATGAATAACCTCCAGCCATCGCTTTGTTCATATGTCTCTCCTCTGTTTGTCTGTAGGAAGTCGAGACTAAAAACGTGATGGTTGTCCTTCACCGTGAGGACGGATCTCTGGGTTTTAACATCGTAGGAGGAAGGCCATGTGCGGTAGGTTGAAAGCCGAGCGTCTTGGAGGATTCACCCCTCCACCAGTGATCGGCCAAGTGCTAGGGCAACCCAGGAATGAAAAGCACATTAACCACCACAAGCTTACTGACTGATGCAGATTAAACAGTCATGCAAGTATTTTCTAGTTTGTGGATATATGGACCGCATCTATCAAGTTTTATTGTGTTTATATATTGGTCTGGTTTAGCGGATTTGGCATTGCAAATTAAAAAAACTATAATTACTTTTATGAGAGTTAAATCTGGGATTATGGCCTCGACCACAGTTGTTGTGTCTCTAATTGAGGGGATTTTGGTGGTGAGGTAAACACAGAGGGGAGAAATGGGCCTTTTATCCTGGCCTGAACCTTTCACAGCCACTGAGTTTTCTGCCTCAAGGCTCTGAAGTGAAAGTCATTAATGATGCCACACGCTCTGCTGAGTGAAGGGTTGGAAATATCTCAACACTGGTTGCAAGTCTATCATCCATACGGAGCTTCTTTTTGCACGTGCCGTTGAAAACGATGCTCCCTGAATCAGTTTCACCAGGCTGCGCTCAACTGTAATAGGGCTGTTTTTTTACAGCTACAGTACAGTGACGCACTTTTGAGTAGCAACACGGTTTATCTGTGTAAAACTTTTTATAGCAGGAAACTATAAAAAGATCCACAGACAGAACCCGTATTAAGCTCAACCACGAGAGTGCAGAGATTTGGTTTTTGCTTTCTCTGTTGGTTTCAAATCAATAGTCTAAGATGTGTCTACGAAGCTATTCATTCAAATGGAAATGGCTAATATCGCCATAGGTGTTTAATGTGGCTGTTGTTCTGAACTTGGTAAGAGCTTGGTAAGACTGGTTAGAGCAATCAGCCGCCACATTCTGTGGTCTCTAGAAATGCTGACTGTTTACAGCTCTCAACACAGGCTTAGTTGTAAGGCAAAGTAGTAAGCTAGTTGTATTTGCAGCAATGCCACGTTAACTTTTCTACAAGATATCCCTAAAAGGAGAAGCAGTCCGGAAATTCAATTGTAGTTATGTTTCAGAGCTCGGGAGAAGCGACAAACAAAATGTTTTATGTCGTTGGAAAGAGTGCTAAGAGATGTTAGCATCAGTTTTTTTTTCTAAATATGGCACTCACACTATGAACAACAAATTGCTGGGGTTTAATTGGTGTGTTGTGTTGGGCTTGTCTGTTTACTATTTATCTGCTACGGTGTGACTAGACTGTTGTTTCTGGGACCACACAAACAGCTTTTCCTCTTCATAGTGAATTAACTTTGCTTTGACTTCCGCTAGAACCAAGATGATAATTCACCTTGCAACTACACTGGGTTTCCATTAACCATGAATGGCAGCTGTGTCACATTTGTCGTTGGTAATGTGTAATGCTTTGTAAGCCAGACTCAGCTCTGGCTCCGGGGTCATGACCACAGTGTTAGATGCAGACTATCTCATGCTCATGTCAACATTTAGGCATTTTGCAGACCAGCTTGAACCATCCAGGCCTGGGATCTAAAGTTAAAGCTTACCCTGAAAGGCAGCATTAAGGAGTCAGTTTACCCAAATTACATAAAGATGTTTGTTGTTTCCATTCCATTTATCTCTACTGGCTACCTGCTTTCTAGATATTTTTTGTTATTAGATATCTACCTGTGAAATTGCTACTTCTATTAAATCTGCTGACCGTGAAAAATATGCTATTCAAGATAGACACATGCTAAATTCTAGTGACATGCAACTTACAGTATTTTTTGTGCAGGCATATATAGATTGGTGCATGTAATGAATGTGTGACCAGTGTTCCCAGGGTTTTTAACACGAGTGTACTAAATCTTGAGAGATTTACTTTAACATTGCTAACACTCAAAGCCATCACTCACAATGTGTACAATACAATTCCCTCTAACATTCTGAGCGCTGTACTTTTATGATTTTCCAGATAATAGCTGAATTTTTTTTCCCACAGGACGACAATGACAGTACTTCAAATGAAGGGATCTTTGTATCCAAGATCATCGAAAATGGTCCAGCAGACAAGGAAGGAGGCCTTCAAATCCACGACAGAATAATAGAGGTACGTGGCCCACACTACTGAGTGTTCAGTATTATGTGACAGCTGCTGTCTGCTCTGTAAAGATGATGACAGCGAGGAAGCACGAGACCATCACTCAATATTTATGTTCCAGTGACCTCTGAAAATGAGACTCCAGCTGCAAACAGCAACTGTCACACATCGACTGAGCGTTTACATTTAGGTGTTTTATTTCAGCTCAGCTAAAAGTTTCAGTTTATGTGTCTACCAATCAGCTCTGGGGAGAAGGCTTTGTTAAGTGGGACATAACCGCAGATGGTCAGGATACACCTGAGGCGAGGCTGTCTGTCTTTAGCTTTGCTGAGCGAAAAGAGCCCCATGTTCACATTATAGCCGACAAACCCCTTATGACAGAGCTGCCGTGTAGCATCCTCTTCTCGCCTTTAAACAGAATCTTGTGCAGAAAGACCAACTCACCCTGAGGTCACCCTGAGGTCACCCTGGGGTCAACTTCAAGGATGCAGTGAAAATCTCAGCGTCACAAAGGTTGGTTTTATAGAACAGTTGTCATCCAGAACCTTACACAATGCCTCCATTGAACAAAGACGTTTGTGGATTGCAAGTGTGTATTACCGCATGCCGCAAGATGACAAATATGGTTTGTCTCTGGCTTTATTGTCAAACCTCAGTGAAACTGCCTCTAAGCAATTTGACCAACACGTTGCTCACAGAGACATTTGTGGAAAGTGTTTAGAAGAAAAGAAGACTCAGACATCTGGGCTGTGTTGATCGCTCTATCCTGTCGTTAGCTAAATGATAACTACTTTTTTTAAATGCCGCAAGTTCTTTGGCACAAGCCTCTTGCTGTGGTTCTAAATAATGTGGTTGTAAGTAAATAAGGCACCACCAAAACTAACATGTGACATGTCCTCAGTTCAAATCTCTTCAAATAACACAATTAAGTGTCTCAAAGCTCTCTGCAACTTGAGATTTGTCATGAGATCCCTTAACAAAGGACAGGTTGAACCAACAATTCACTGGGATCATGTAGACTTGAGGCCAAACATGGACTCCAAATGGGCCACTAGCTGATGAGTGAATAGAGATTAGCTCATATGTTGCATGAATGCGTAGCGGAAGTGTGTCTTTGCATGCTGCAGTGTGTGTTTTTTTATGAGCTTGGCACAGGCGTGAGTGAGCGCAGGAAGGTTGGGGAATCATGTTAACGGGCCAGATGTTACTGTATTTGGTTACTTGAGAAGATATTTTGTATTGGATTTAGACGTGAGATAGTCACATGTTGTTGTACATGTTAAAAAAAAGAGAGGGAAGATTCCGCTTTGGGATAATGCTGCACTTGTTTTTGAGCTATTGTGGTTAAAGTCACAAAATCTCTACAGTGTGGTAAACATGTGAGGGGAGAGGATGCGAAGAGCCCGAGGAGCTAGCAAGGCGCCCTATTAAGTGACCTTTTCTTTTCAAGATGTGAGGGATTATTAGACAAAACCTAATGAAATAAATCATTCAGCCATTGAAATTGAAATGTATAGACAGTTCAGAGCTGTTGTTCCACACTGGGGCTTTTCAACAACTGGGAAACTCGATAGCGGAGGTGGTTCGTATTTCGAAGTTCACTCTTTGTTAGTTGGCTCAAGTGGGGGAAAAAAAAGTTCCATGTCATGGTTTCTCAAACTATAATAAGAAATGCAGTGTCATAACAATACCTTTGCAGTTGTGTGGGCTGCATCTTTAACCTTGGGTAATTAGGTCTGTGGTTAATAGTGGTAAATCAAAGCAATTTAATCCCAAGCGCCTAAAGGCCGTTTCTTATTCATGTTCATTCAATTTGTGGGTTGGACCCAACAGCTAATAACTTTGTCCTAGTTAGCATGCTGTTTTGTACTTAAATGTGGTTTCTCATCACACTACCAGGAAGTTGTTTTTTTAAATTTCTTTTCCCCAGAACACACGTCATAGCCACACTAGTGGCGGCTATGACCAGTGTCATATTTATTGAATGGCTGTTACAAGGATGTGTACAAATTAAACAGGATGTGAGGCTTTCTGTTGTGTTAGCACCTGTGGGTGACGGTTACTTTTGTTATCAGTCAATATGCTGATTATGCTTATGTTTCAGCTTCATCTTTTAATCTTGCGGTGTGACTGAAGGTTCCCTGAGTCCAAGGGTATGTGTTCTTTTGAAGTAAAAAATCAGGAAATCATCAAGACCAGTTGTCACACTGTTTTCTGTTGACTAAGTGAGCAATTTCCAATATAAGCTTAATGTTAAATAAGCTTTTGGTCAGAAAAAGATGCCAATGTTTAAACTTTTCAAATGTAACTTTCTAGATTTAAACTCCAACAAATTATTCTACTGCATTTTCTCTTATTTTAACAGTGCATTAAGTGTTTTGCAGAACAATTGAGGCCAAACACACGCTGACATATTATAAAGCTGGATAAACACGTTAGCTTGCACATCCTTGTTTACACATCCAGAAGACATGTTTGTTTCTGGAGTCATGTTTCTAGAGATCCTAGGAATGTATGTCCAACATTTATTCATCCTTTTTAGCTGCTGTGTTTTGGTTTACACCAGACCAACTCCTGAAGGAAATATGTGGACCTTTAGTTGCTAAAACCTTCACTTTGTATAGTAGTCATTGTTTTGGAATCCAAAACAAAGAGCTAAAAGAGGCTAAAAGGCTTTGTAGAGCTCCGTAGAAAGCAGGGTTTGGTGGTAGTTCTCAATGTGTTTGTCACCCTTTCCATTACTCATAGCCACTTGATCCACTGTTAATATAAAAAAAGCTGATCCACAGTTAAAGTGTAGCTTTAAAGATCGATCAAGAAGCTACTAATTCTCATTTTTTGCTTCACCACCCACGTTTTAGTACAGTAGAAGTAGCAAAATGTAACGCTCTGACACATTAAACGTGGCTTTCAAGCCTACAGAGACGATAATTTTGACACAGAGCGTAGCATAACCGTGCTCTGGGTATAAACCGCTGTGTAAAATGACAATCAAATTACATGGTGCAGGGAGAAGAACATTCACCTGAGGAGGCAGAAAACCACAGCACTGTCAACAAAGCTGTTTTCTTTTCCTGTAGTTGAGGTGTTAGTTTCCAGTAGGTCTATATGGATGTAACATGTACATGATGATCCACGGCTCGTCCTTCTATAACGGGCTCTTAGCGGGGGTGTGTGAGCAGATGGCTGTCCTCTAACTGAGCAGGCTGGTATGAATCAACACATGAATACCTCCTTGTTCAGCCAGACATTTTTCTCATAAAAACATCAAGCTGTGTTTGCTTTCGCTAGCCCCTCAGCAAGCTGAAAAATCTTAGCACTCTAGTCAGGATCTGCCTGTGTTTGCCCCCGGGATTTGATAAATAAGTTCTGATATCAAGGGCTGTGCTCTGAAGCCCTGGCTTATTCTCTAATCATGGCTTCAAATAGCTGATTGATTGTTTATGTTATGTGTTTGCCATGTAAATGTAATCCCAGCATTTTGGTTGTTTCACATTGAGAAATGCTTAAAGTCCAGTAAGAGTTTGTAAAATGTGTATTTGCTTGCAAAAACACATTTTTTTTCAAGCCTTTTTCTTGTGCAATACGACTAAGCCAATGTCACAATCCCAGAATGGCCGCGCCCTGTGCTCTCGGGGTCAAGGGATGTTTTCTGTGTGGGCTCCTGAGTGTGAAAATAGGAAGAGAAACGAGGCGCGTAGGCTGCTGTTCTCAATGTCGCCTTGTAAATCCTTAACAAACACTCTTAGGTCACAAGGGGTGAATAGCAACAACTACTTTAAAATAAACTGACACTGCGAGGTGCCAGGTTTAATGTGGCTGATGAGGCTGTGTGTACATGTGTTGCATTGCTTAGCCAACAGGAATGTGTCTCAGCTAAGACAATATTTATACATATATACATGTATACACTGGAAGCCATTTGACATGAAAAGTGGAGATTGAAAGGGTAAAACTCAACAGGACCTTTTTCATTCAGTGTAAACTACTCTTTACTGTTTTGAAGCGCAGACCAAAAATAAGAGGCACGTCTGTGCCGGCATAGTTTTGAATAGATGATGTAAGTTCAATTAGCTGGCAGGTTCCTCTGTTAATTTAAGCTGTTTGAGATGCGTAATGTATTTTTGCATAATTAGCCAGAGAAACAGGAAGAGAATGAGGTGGAAAAATGCCAGGGCGCAATTAAATACGTCTGATATGCAAAATAGGCTGATCTCAATGCAGCAACTTTATTGGCAACAAGGACATAAATTTAGACACTTATACAGAGACGCCCAGATCATCTTCGGTATGTTTGACTCTACTTGTTCCTGTGATCTTACTGCTACAGTTTATACTCATTCTCATTGTCAGTGGGATTTGGTCTTGTGGCTAATTAAATTTGTTTATCTCATTAGTGCTTCGTAATAATGCATTTTATTTTCATGTATATGTTTAAAATATGTAAGTGTGACTCTCCTTAACATGTTAACGCTGCTTTAACTGCAGCACATCTGCACTTCCTTACTTGTCACTGTCTGAAAGGGTTCCCACAGTGATCTACTAAACACGCCAAACCTCCCCGAAGTTACTTAAGTATCAAGTCACCAGGCCAGAGGTGCCGTAAAACCCAGCCAGATAGCACTTAGCGGTGATTGACAGAAATGTGAAGTGAGCTGTGTTGGAGGCGTGTTGGAAGCACGCATGTCAATGGGTGTTTTATTCCATTTTGGTGTCAGGGGCCACCTTCAAGACAAGGAGTGAGCTATTTTAACAGTCAGGGGAGAAACTGGAAGCAAAATGCTGCTTTTTTAGCTGCATCACTTTTTTCTTTAAGAGATTATGCTGGACCCTGGAAGGTTGTGATGACAAAAAGCTGGGATTCACTAAGCCCTTTTCCTACTACTTTCCTACTTCCTACATTTTCTGTGGGCCAGGAACCTTTTAAAGAACTTACTTTGTCCGCCTGCATTGCCATGGGAGGAAGCAGGGTCTAAATTTAGTTCTGGGGGTTCAACCACCTTAAAAGTGCATGGTCAGAGGGATAATACCTTGTGAAGGTACAGGAACTATCAGGCGGAAACACATTAGAAAATTCAGGGTGGAGCAGCCCAAGACATTGCAGAAGCAATACATCAATAAAAAAGGGCATATAGTGACCTTAGAAAAAAAGACTGTTGTGCTGTTGATAAATCAGCGGGCTAACTTTCTAAATCTTCCTACGGCTTTGTCCCTGCTTGGGAAATGCAAATCGCAATTTCCTCGAAGGGACCTTTACCTCTGGAAAGGTTCCAGTACTTAGGTTCCTGGAAAAGTATCAGGAACTTTACACTAGGAACTATACCATTAATTATCCCGGTATAGAGTTTTTGTGTTATACTGCATATATACAATACAGTGCTTCTCTCATGCATAATTTTACACGCTTGCAGCTTGAGTAAAAGAAATTGTAAACTCAGTGGCTCCTTTGACGATCCCTGCTATCGGTCATTGTACTTGGCGTCTCTATAATGACCTCACTCTGACAGCAGTTCATGCCTAAAGGTGTATTTATCATGTCATCAGTCCTTCTGGATAAAAATGTCAGAATGGTTGGAAGGTCAGAATTGGCTCAAGCCCTCTGTCACTAATAAGTTGTCACAGCACATATCTTCAGCAGGACATGTGCCTCAAGTTCCTCCAGGCACTATTTCTCACCCGGAGGGCTATGAGGAAGAGAGATAGAAGTTATTTCCCTAAGGGGGATCACATGTTGTTTAGCATTCTGAGGCAAGAAGCAGGTCTTTGTCCAGCCCATTATTGGATTTTATCCCTGTGCAGACAGTGTGTTTATTCCAAAGATGGACAAGCTGAATGTGGCCCCGCTCTGTTGCTCCTGTCTGGCCTTAGGATGAATCCACACCAGGCTAAGCAGGCCAATCCTAGCAGCGGGCCACATTCCTGTGCCCCGTGGCCCAGCTGAGACAGGAGCAGAACATTAAATCAAATCTAACTTTAAAGAGCCCATAATCAGCTTCTGGTGGTAGCCACTGCCCTTTGCAGAGCTGGTTTTAACAAGTGAGGACAAGCACAGCTTTGTTTTCCACCGTTCCTGATGGAGGAGAAAAAAAGATTATTAGATGTGAAGTCGTGTCAGACAAGAGATGGTGTGAGGTGAACTTATGCTTTGCTTCAGCCAGAAGGCTGCTTTTGTCTCTGTCCTTCATCACACACACACAACATTGTACTTTCCACTCCGTTTAAACAGCTTGAGTCCTCAAAGGCGGGCCGGCACTTGATGATTTTTGTGGAGACACACAGTCTGGGCCTACTGTAAATGTGTTTGCTCTGCTCCAACACAGTCTCGCTGGAGCTCGTGGGTTCATTTATGGCACCTAAAAGGTTTACAGGGGACAGAAAAAGACAGGTGTAATTAAGGCTAATTTCCCTGTCAATCAATCACTGGCTGTGTGTAAATGGATCAGCAACAATGGGCTCAGGTTGCTCTGCCAGCTGCTTCTCATGTCAGCTCCTGACCCTCAAGCACAGACTGCCCACCGACTCTTAATTAACTACCCTCAATTAAACTCTAATAGGCTGATTAACAGACCCTTAGTTGTGCTGTAATGGCCTGTCGTTTCCTCCCAGTGCCCCTCTGAAATGCATCCCGACTGCAGCATATTAATCACCGCCCACTCTCTCTTGACCCCTCTCTCTCCGTCTCTGTTCCTACTAATGTCTCTCTCCCTCTCACTCTCTCTCTCTAGCAGCGCAGAGGCTTAACAGACTTGACACAAGTGTATTTCCATTTGGCTGAATTCCTGAGACAAAAACGTTTGAAGCCATTGTTAGACTGATAGGTGATCACAGTAAAAATTGTAATTATAGCTGTGAGGCACTTCTCAGTAGTATATGATTGCTGCAGCTTTTCATTCACCATTTCCACTAGTGTTTAACACTGTGTTAGCCACATTGATTATGCCAAAGAAACAGCGAAATGTACTGTTTTTGATGCATGATTGGCATTTTTGGACATCAAAATTTGTTTGACTGTGATGAAAATCAAAATCCATACAGAAAATTATTTAGTTTCAGACTTAAAACACAAATGAAACACCCAAGTTATATTTGCCAAATTGACACCAGCAATTCCACATATCAAAAAAAATGTGTGGGATAGAAACTGTACCACAGTTATATACAGTATGTATATGCACAAGCACTGCAGTCTGCTAGTCTTATTCCAGTCTTCATATAACCACAACCAGCTACAGGAACGTTTCCGTTACTGTTCCAAAAATAGCACGCCATGTCAATGTAGTTTTCACAGTATCTGAGATGAATCTCAGCATGAATCTCACGAGGGAATAAAAAAGAAATAGGAACTAGAGGCACAGTCCTAAAACTGTCGCCTTAATGAAAGTGTTGACGTTTTTCTCCAAAATTACTGTATCCTCCATCATGTAGACCACAGTTTAAAAGTCTGTGTTACTACATTTAAAAAGTTGTAAATCTTTGTTTGGTTTCTGCTACAGGAAAGCCAGAGATCTGGAAGGCTTTTCTTACTCATCTCTGTCTGAGCTGTAGGAGCAGTCGCGAGTCTACACAGTAAAATACATCACTGTAGTAGTTTTGTCAGAAAGAAATGCTTAATAACATTAAGACTATATAGTTGTAGTTTACTCTACTTAGAGCTGATAAATAAGGACATTATAGCAAACATGAAACTAAGTGAGAAGTGGTGACTGAGGGAATACCCCATACAGGGAAATCAATTATGTGGAGAAACAGGCTGCCAAGCCTCAGTGGTAGACTTAAGCATAAATCACAAAATGCTGACATGCATGCAGATTTGTTTGTAAAATTTGTATTGTTGCTTTTTTTCATAGGATTTTCAGAAGAAATGATTTTTTTATATATAATTTCAGCTGAACAAGGCGTAAAGTTGTATCTCTTCTGACACAACTGCATTCTTGTGAGTGTGTTTTATGACCAACATTATGATGATACAGTGGGACTTGTTTCCTGTTTTATTACATGGATTCCATCTCTTACTTGTTGGCTATCATGTGCGTGTTTGTTTCTATGGAAATGGTTTTGGGCTGACATTGATTTAAACGTGGTTTGTGTGACGTTGTGTGATCCAGCATTGGTCCTTCAGCAGATTATAGGCTATAGATTTAGCTCATCAATCAAACTGCCACAGTATGCTTGTCTTGCTCTCATATGGAATTATTACAGTTGTTGCTCCAGCAAGATGATGAAGTGGACTTCATTTCTTTTCCCACAGCTTTGCATGACTTTAATCTCAACTCACTGTTAATCATACAGAGTAGGTACTCTGTCAGTGTTGGCATTTTAGTTGAACACATATTTAGTTGTTGCATTCCCTATTTATTACCACAAATAATTTTCAGAACTGTATTTAAATGGAGCATGTGGGTGGGACAACTAAAGGGGCAGCAGTGTGGCACTGGGTATAGAGGCTCCTCGTCGACCCTAGGGTCGGTAATTCTGGCTCCTCCTGGCCACATGTCGAAGTGTCACTGGAGACACCGAACCCCTAAAATGTTCACAAAACTCCAGCCAACTGCACAAGTCAAAGCACTCTAGATGTGGGTCCCAAGCCCAGTCAAAACTGGGGAGGGTTGCGTCAGGATGGGCATCTGGCGTAAAACATTTGCCAAGTCAATGTCGGACCATGCTCTACAATGGTGACCTCAACCACAGGATGAGCCTAAGGAGTTAAAAATTTACATGTACAGCTCTTCTCTTGATATAAAGCTAATTGTAATGATAGTCCATTGTCGTGTGTGGTTCCTACGGCAATTTGATAAAATTTAACTAAATTCTTAAAAAACGCACCAAATTTACTCAGTCAATTTATCCATATTGCACAGTGTGTCCTCACAAAATAAAAAGCAATGTGTCTTATTCAAAATCAGTTCTTCAGATCTTGAGTGTGACCTTCAAACATGTCTGAAGCTCTTCTGAAATGAGCCTAATCAGACTCTAACCGCTGCGGCACTGTGGCTGTGTCCAAAACTGCTGCCAGCAGATGTTAGGTTTCATTTTGTGCGGCTCCATTAGTAAGTAACAGATGCAAAACACACAGGGTTGGCATCACCATACATAATTGTCCCTCCTGTACATGACAGATGTTCAGTAATATCTGAGCTAATTGGGCTACATCAACACACACTTCCTTTAGAGAACTAATGCACATGTGCCTTAACTTGACATATTTATGTAGTAGTCCTGCAGTGCAAAGTGATATGAACACCTGCTCCATTTCAAATGTTACTATGTTGAACATCCCCCCTCTCTGTACAGTAACTGATAAACTAGTTGCTACTTATTGTTTGGCATACAACGGTTGCTTTTTGGACTTACAGTGCTAAAAAGAGGTGTTGCCTATAGAAGTGCTTCTTCACTCTACTGACTCATCCCGAAGACACAACCTGCCTCAGAGTCATCACGCTATAATTATGCCTGCCCTCCCTTGAGAAGGTCTGGAGCTTCCCTCCATTCAACAGCCAAATAGTGGAGCTGGTGGCTGCTGCGGTGCCTTTTCTCATGCAAATGTGTGCAAATAGAAAACATTGTTCATCGGCGTGGTTCTCCGTCTCTGTTACGCCGCTTTGCTCTGGTCTTTCTCTTGTTCCCCTGAGAGAGATGTTCCCTTTCAAGTGTTACCTCTCTGTCTCATTCAAGACTTCCTCTTCCCTTTTGACAAACAGCCCGGAGGAATGGCCAGAACTGGCTCATTGAGCAAGCTTTTCATGGACAAGGAGAAAAAGAGAGAGAGATGTTCTGCAGGTGCCTCCCCCCCCAGATATCCTCAACTCATGTCTTAGTTTTTTTTCCCTCCCTGAGTTATTCATGAGTCGACTAGCATGAGTTATTCTGTGCTCGGAAGTAAAGCGTTCTCTCTCCATACTCCTCTTTCTATGAGAATACGCAGGTCTTCTCCCTGCAAGTGCACACTTTTTTATTCCACCAGTATATAAGCAGTGATATATGCTATGGGTTCTGTATACAAAGAAAGCAGCTACTATATTTTTTTTTTCTATATTTTAGCATGAGCTTGCTCTTCTATAAACAGTTTTATTAAAAGCATATGTTTAATAACTCATCTCTTGCATTCATGCTCATCTACTGCACATTTTGTCTTGCCCTTAAAATGGTACACTTTGTACCTGGGGTTAAATAGGTTGTGTCCACAAATTTTTGTAGATTATGGCACACGATAGTGCTTAGGGAGAGAAAATATCTGGCAGGCTCAGGAGAAGCTCAGGACCACCGACTGAGAGCACAGAGCCCTGTGCCAAGGTCAACATCAAGGTGTCAATAAAGTTACCACCACTCCCCGCTAACAGAGGTGTGCTTTGATTAAAACCTCAGCAAGTATATGTAGCGTTTAATCAGAGAGGTATGCCAGTGGACACATAGCACAGTGGCGTCCATTTTGTCTGCATCTTGGACTGAGATCCAAGCACATTTTCCTCCTTCCTACCCCCATATTCTAAAGCAGCATTTGGCCAAATGCATGATTGATATGTGCAGGTGGTAAAGGATATCCCCCTGAGTAAGCGTTCCCTACTAACTTGAAAGAGAGCTTTTTCCCTTCTTGACATCTTATGAAAACAGTAGTCTCAAAGTAGTAAGTCGAAACAGGCCAGGAAAGGAGAAAGCAGTGTAATTTAACATCTAATGTCTCTAACATCATCACTATCCTGGCAGGACAACAGTGCTTTGTAAGTCTATTGTAGGTTATTTTTTAAACCCTCATAATGCCATAAGCCTAACTGACCTGGGCTTACTTTTAAACACAGGGAAATTGGGCCTTTTGTCACTACAGTTTCCACACTGCCTTCTTGTGCGACAGTTTACGCTGAATGTAAATTGAGGGAGGCTGTGAGAGCCAAGAGAGAAGATGGAAACTTTTTGCAGCGCAAGGCCGTTAGCCTTTTCCTCTCCAGTGTGCTGAAGTGCTACGGTTTAGGCATGCGTTTGTGCACACATAAAGCAGTCTTCTACTGTACATGGCACAAAGAGGCATCAATCTCAGACAGGATTAGGTTGTCAGAATAATATGTACCATATAAATGAAATTTTTTTTCAATTTATTCTGTTCATGATGTCTGTTGGGCTTAGAGTTAGAGTTAACCCAACTATCTATGCTTGAAATCTTGTCTGGCTTTTCTAAACACAAGGTCACCAGCATTTCTTAGAAATGACCTAGATTTACACCAGATATCAGTTTCTCTTCTTGTGATATCACTTGGCATTATCGGGCCTTATTCTGTCAGGACACGCACTCTTGGCGATAACAGAACAAAAAAAAACAACACGAAAAATATGAGCGCTCAGGAATCCATCCACCTGAAGCACGGTTGATGTAGATAAAGGAAAACAGGTCACAATAATGGCAAATGGCACTGCTCTGTTTGGCTTGAAAATTCTTTAAAATATATTGTCGGCATTTAATGTTCATCCCAGAAATTCTGTCTTATTTTTCACCAATAGCTACAGAAGGAATACAACTTTCCTTATTTCCCCACTGCTATCATTAAATTCCTGAAGTCTTAGGAGAGAGAGGCTGTGAAAGAACAAGAGTCGTTTTAACTGTGGCCTTTCTGCTCTTTAGCCATGCTATATCAGGCCAACAGCTGCTGTCTCTCAGTAAAAGCACGCTGACTGCCAGGGCTTGGCTTCCAGAAACACCGGATCTTACACAAGGGCCTTTATTTTTGGGCTTTTGACTTAGAAAAGAAATACACAACCATAGCTCTATGTCGGATTTTATTATTATAAGAAATAGAAACATCTGTTCATTTCTAATGTGAAACCTTGAGTGTGTGGATGTTTTGAGGTGCAGCATAGCTGCTGTCTTACCCTGTAGAGGAAGATTTAAACAAGGCATTTCAGGTAAAGAGTCTGCGTTGTGCTCCACGACTCAAATTCCTTGAACCGCAGCCAAAGAAATGTAAGCCCTCTCCCAGCTGTCCCTTGGCACATCAAGACAAGGCCTTTATCAGATTGTTGGAGAGCTGGAGTTGGTGCTGTTTGAACAATATGGCTGCAGCACTGTCTGTTCACACACAACACCCCTACACAACAGCGAGTCAGTGGCTCTCCCAGTACAAACTCTTTTACATCTGCAGGACCAGATCTACAGCATGTTATTTTTAAACATATTCACAGTGTGTTAAACTTGCTGTGAAAATAAACCCAAAAAGGTATACATTAGGAAAAACGAAAGCTTCACTGACTAATCTGGACCTCCTCCCAGACCCTTACCTCCAAGTAGCCGACTCGCTCCTGCAGACAAACCACAACCGCAGCACGTTATACTCACATACTCTCCAGCCTTCAGAAAAGCATTTTGCCTCCTGTAAGAAACATTTCCTATTCCAGAACTCACATAATTCAAACAATAATTAGGAAATGTTCATGGCACCGACTAGCCCATAAGTTCACGTTTCAGGTAGGGGTTAGAAAGTGGTTCCAGACTATTAATGTCTGTCACAGCGGAGTCAGAGTCCTGTGATTATTTTGGTGCAAAGGTCCAAATAAACCTAGTGTGGGTCATGACCCTACTGATCTAAACCAAATGTGCTTTCAGACCTCTGTTGAAAGACTCACCGAGCTGAGTGGCTGGACGTGAGCGACAATAGACTTTTTTCTCCACCACCGCTGTCCTCTTAAGCTCCACTTGGACTGAACATTCCAACATTAAGATCAGGTTTGCTTGCAAGCACGACTTTTTTTTCACGAGTTTATTTGCTTAACGTCATTTGTCAAAGAGTCATCAGGTAGGTTTTAGACAAATACACATATGCTTACTTGAGCCAAACTTTTGAAGGCTCTTTCAGAATGTGTCTAGACAAATGCTTTTCTTGACGATCACTATGCATTTGCAAGTGTGAAGTAAATGGATTTGCCATGAGGCTGCATTTAAAAACTATGGATGTCAACATGTAAGTTCACATTCATTCAAGTGGGAAACACAGTTCATTATCACAGGATTTCTTTGAAGGGCGAGTGATTCATCAAATGGCGAAAGTCAACACTTTCAAACATGTTCAAAGCATAAAGGACTCCATCAAGCGTGCTTCAGTTATCTCTCTGCTCTTCTACCACTGAACAATTTACACGGCCCTCAAAATCCAGTCAATATTTATGTAAGCATGTACATTAAGCTCAGGCCGACAGAGCTCTGATCAAACGTTTCTTTCATCTATGACCTTCCTCTGACTCGACTCACAGAAGCCTCTAACCAGGCTGGGGGTAATCAGATGTCAAGCTGGGTGTTCGCCAGGGAGTTGAGTGCAGCTTCATACGTGGGGGCCAAGGCTTTTGCACTTCTTCCCCCTCCCACCTTGGCCTACCTATCCAACTCCCCTTAACTTTTCACTCCACTCTGACACATTGCAGTGACAGAAGTTAAATTCCTCCCAGTGTACCGTACATAACAAGGAATGAAGGACAGGACAGGATTGGAAAGAAATAGACGGGATTGAAGAGATCACTGAGAGCACACCATTTTACCTGGATTATTCACAGTGTATTTCAATGTGACCATGAAATTCTTCTAAAGCAATAATTCAATTGATGGCTGTAAGTTGTGTGTCTTGAAAAAGCAGACTTGTAGCTGTAACAATCCATTTATGTACCCAGAGTGTCTCTAAGAATAGCCGAGAAATGGCTCTGCAGAATTGAATAAACACATCTTCACCTTTTTGTGTTGGGAAGAGCATGCCATCGCTATGAGGTCAAGGGCTATAAAAGGGCCACCACTTGTGCTGGTATGGTGAGGGACTAGTATACGATCTCACAGCAAGCTCATATTCTACCACTCTATGTATACAGACTAGAAACAGGATTAACGTTGCTCTTACAATCATTGGAAATGTTTTCTCAGATGTTTTGGCACTCATTTGTCTAGCAGTAAAAACTTACAAAAAAAAGCATTCATAAATGGCTGCTATGGTTATGCGTCTCTGTCCTGTTTGAGCTTCTCTCGGCTTGTATTTTGTGGTCTATGTATTAAATTACATGATGCAGAAACTCTAGGGGGCCAGACTGGAGGCTCCACTCACTCAGCAGTGAGGGGCGGTGGAATAATTCTCCTGGTTTGCTTTTTTCCAAGAGCATTCTATCGTGCTGAAATGACAAGTAGCCTGTTTTGACTCTGAAGGCCTTGCGCTCTTTGTCAGCCCTCAGTTTCTCTTCCACTGTTTTCTCAGATGGTTCTCTCCTCATCTTGAACACACATTTATTCTGTCTTCCCTCAGCCTCTGATTAATCAAGTATGACTCTCTGAGGAAAAAATGCAATTCAGTGGTTTTGATGCTTTGCTTCTTGTTGGTGTGTCCAAATATGGAATGCTTGGAGCTTAATATTAAGTTTGGACCTCTGAGGAAAGTGAATGTCATCCTTTTGGTTTGTCCATCTTAGCTCAATTTCAATCTGGCCAAGATGCAGTAAAAACCAAACGCAAGACCACTTGAGTTGTACATGCACGTGACTTTGGGTCAGTTACAAAAATACACCTTGGTAATGAAGTGCAGCGTAGTGTGATTATTTTCCCAGCATGCGTCCGTGGAACAGCACCTCAGGGCTCTCCATAAAATTCACTGTTTTACATATTGTGGGAAAGAAAAGGTTCAACTGCCAAAGACAAGGTTCATTTGGGGAGAAGCACAGCTCAGCTGCATATCATTTACATCACTTAAACAGGGATTACGGTAATCTTCAACCCACATCACCTGGTTATAGTGTCACCCTCCTTCCTGTGTTGCCGTGTCTCCAGAGGAAACCGTTACACAGGCTTTTACAGCTGACTGAGCTGTAAAAGCAGCACCAACACACAGAATAAAAGTCAACACGGAGAGTAAAACTGCACTCCCCTCTTCACAACAACAAAAATCACCCAGCTGGAACCAGAGGAGGAACGCTTACCCACAAACAAACACATGATTCACCGTAGTCAATTAGCCCGTTCCTTCTACAAAGCTTTTTATACATCCTCAAAAATATCCTGCCTTTGTGCTGCTTATTCCACAGCATAATCTGTAAGCCGTGCACAAGTATGTGAACAAACAAGCCTAGACCCTGGCAAAGGAATGAAGCACTGGGCATGTCAGGAGAAAGTAATCAAGAAGATGTAAAGCTCAACACTTGGAGATACAAATCAGAAGCACCTGAGACTAATTCAGATTTTCCATTTATATCTTGTGCCATGAACTTAAATAAGGTAATTCCTTTGGTGCTAAGTAGAGGACATAGTACATATTAAATGTATTGAATGTTTTAGTTAGTGAAAATACAAAGAGACTGGAAGCAATTCTCAGGTTTGTAGTATTTGTTAGTTTAGGACCTAACACTGTAGGCACATTGGAAACAGTGCTGGGGAGGTGCTGGCAATGAGAGGAATCCTTATTTTAAGTTGAAGACAGCTTTTTGCAGATTGCAGCTTGTTAAGAAGTTTTTAACAAACAAAAGTTAACAAGTGCTGACATTTTCAAACAGAAATCAAGTGAGTTTTAACAGCTCGCATGGCTTGCAGTGTGTTGGCTCAAGATGCTGGCTGTTCGTCATGAAGAACAGGAACAGTTTTTTTTTTTTTTTTGAGGTGCAACATTTCCTCTGTGAAGGATTGTGCTAAATGGGCAAGCTGTACACTGATTAGCAAGTGTGACATCACCAGCTTGTCAAGTGTGTACAAAGATTGATTTTGAGGTAGTGAAAGAAGCTTTGTATAATGTAGAACAAGAAGGGACAAAGAAGAGGACGGTTTATGTCTGGTGAGTGTGAGGAGAGCTTTTGAGAAAACATTCCTGCACAGTTTCCCATCTGGAATACAGGAAAAAAGGCTACAGAACCATATTAACAAAAGAAAATATGATAGAGACAAAGAGGGGAGTGAAATTAAAACAGGATCTCCATATCCCTGCTGGTAAATTCAAAAGCTGTAGTGCCTGGAGGCTGTCGACTGGCTCCCTGTCTGCTGTATTGCTCTAAGGGGCAGATGCCTCCGGTTCTGCTTATCTAAGCACATCCAGTCTGGTCCAGTTTTTGACCCACTGCTCACTTCCAGCCCTGATGTTTCCTCCTTTGAGCTGGATGTGTGGTCCATTGTGAGTGTGGTTAAAAAGGTTGGCAGAACAGGGACCACCAAAGTAAAGGGAAGAGCCTGTGGCCTCTGTCAGCAGGGGAAGCCAGTCAGGATTTCACCAGAAACCAAATGTCACAATATTGAGCACTATGCTCTATCTGTCTGTTTTGAGAAATTGTGTTTTCATTAGCAACAGTTGTGCGCTTTATATTTTAAAATACCCAGCAGGACTTTTCTTCTTCTTTCAGTGAGCATTTCTTACCATGAAATATCCAGCTTACGCTGAGCCACTTCATGGGTCTTGGGCACATCAGCTGTTCCACATGAAGTGTGAATGCAATCAAGAAGCTTCTGAGACAAATTAAAATGGTCAAACCATCTCTCGAAGGTGCAACACAAGTGAACCACGAAACCTGCAGTTGGATTAGTGATCTATACTTATTATATATTTGAAAACTATTTTTCACAGTTTTACACTTTGCTACCACTAGCATGGCTCAATGAATCAGATACGTCATAGCCCCTTTTTGAGTTGATCAACATTACTAGTCTATTAGTTACTGTATATCCCTTTTTCATTTTCATTTCATGGATGATTTGATTTGTACACCCAGTTAGCAACTGTGGGATATTTCCAGCTGAGCTAATTGCAACGCAGACTGTGTTTGCCTCTTGAACTGCTTGCTGAATGCTTTGTTGGCTGTTTTCCATTTTATAATGTTGTGTACCCATTTTAGAGTTTAACAGCCAACAATTTTTTAACATTTTTATAATTTTCAACAGTGGCCATACAAAGATAAAACCAATTATTTTCCTGTACTCACTGTTAATATTGAACCTGATTTAGCTCCATTGTGATCCAAAAATGATTCCTCCCTCATGAAAAATGTGACTCAATCACTTTATTAGGAAAGCAGCTCAGAAAGGTCATAATTTCTACACATGGCAACATCACGAGAAGCTACATCACAATCAAGGTCATGCACAGTTGACTGTTGCTTACTTCAGATGCTGTGAGAAATGATTTTCACTCTGAGCCTTTGGGGCAGCACTTTTAATATATTAATTTTGTGTGATTGGTAGTGAAGAAACATCACTTGATGGAGTGCATCCAACCCTGATTGTATTTTTTTCTGAACATCAATGGAAGTCTACAGAACAGAACAATAAGCTAGGGTTGACAATCGTGAGTAGAAGCAATTCATTGTTCGTTTTACTATTAATCTAGAAAATGACTAGCCTTATCTTTTAAACCTCAAACAACCAATAGCTTTATAAATCATGCTGATCTGCTGAAAATGAAAGAATTTCATCCCTGCTTATGGAAACATGTACATCAATTATGGCATATCATGTTAAATTCCTGAGCCTTCCATACTTGATTTCAACGATAATGTTGGTGCTTGTACATTTTGGTGATTACTCTATCTTAACGTGTCAGTGAGCTTGGCAATGTTACTCTTGTGCTTTATGACAGATCTGTAGCCATATTCATTTTCTTCCAGTGCACATGCTGACTCATCCAGCCTCCACAGCTTTGACTGGGAACAGCTGGGAGGCTCACATGTCACAAAAACATGAATGTGTATGAGTAGAGCGAGATTAACATTGCCAGAAGAGATCTCAGTTATCACTGTGTCCATATTTCTGATGTATCAGTTGGATCTCGGTATTCTTCTGAGTAATGAACCTGAGACTAATGGGTTGGTGTGCAGAAAAACGCTGTGTTCTGGTGCCTATCTAAACATCACTTTTCAAACTAGATATGCTGTAACGTGTTCATATTTTATTAGTTTTATGGCGGTGGTGCTTTTAAAGTTAATGTGATATCAGAATCCAGAATACATTTTTTTGGGAATGGACACCTTGGCAGTAAGTAAAGTAAAGTAAGTATTTCTTGGTTAAACGGATCTGTCTTCAGTTCCATTTATGCTCCATTTTTATTTATTAGATTGTGTTGTGCTTTTTTTTCAGATTGTTTTAGCGCCATAATTGCTTTGGTTGCATCAACATCTGCACGCAAGACATCGTTTTATAATAATTTCAGTTTTGGACTGAAAGTTTGCCCATGGTATAATTTAAACACAAATTTTAACTAATTTTGATCACATAATAAAAGTTAACAATACAGAAAATTTGGGGTTATTGCTGCTGATTGCGTGTGTGTCACCCTCCACTCCCTCCCTAATCAAGGCATCAGTCCCTGTTTTATATTGACTGCAGCGATGACACAGGCCCATATGACACAATACCAGCCTCTGATATGCTTGTTGTCCACAGAACAAGAGAGTGTCATTCCACAGATTCCTGAGCGGAGCCTCTGTTCTCTCAGGATGACCTTCAACTTATCTCTCCATCAGAGCATGTCTGGGAGGCAGAGGGGTAGTGGGACAAGGGATGGGGGCAGGGAAAAGGGGTACAATGTACAATCTCTGTCACCCACACAAAGGACTGGTCTAGCTATGAAAACCCACAGGACTGGCTGCTGGACTCTTTTTGTGTCTGAGTCTCTAACTGTAAAGAATTAAATCGTCTTTGTGTACTTGGGTTTTCAGCTTTGGGAGAGCCAGTTTGAGCATTAGACCTATGGAGCGAGGAAGTTTTGCTCAGTGAAGTCATTTTGGTTTGTTCCCACTTGTATGAGTTCTGTTCTGTTTTAGGACTAAGCCTTGGATTTAGGATTTAATTTGCATTAATCTTTACCATAGACCAGGGAATTAATTTAAAAACTTGTTGTGTTCCAACAGTGATTTCATGATTTTAAAAGTTAACGTCAACACAGACAAACAAACTTTCACATCATTCTGTAATTGTAAGGTCCCACAATGGTTGAGATGGCTCAATATTTCACCTTTAATTTTAGTCTCTGTGGTTGCTTCAGTCCTGTTACACAGGAAGCAGACTTGATAACCTACTAACGGTTGCCATGACTGTGTCCACAGTAATATCACAGTAGAACAGGGCCCTGACAGTCACTGCATGTAGTCTTAGAGATCAGTTTGTGGTGGTTTCTGCTGCTCTGCTCACTCACGCACATGTTCGACTGGATAGGAAACAGTCCTGGCGTCCCTGCTCCAACCTCTCAGCTTCAAGCTTCCACTTTTGTACTCAAAACGTCAGCTTCACTTTATTAAGTCATATCAGCCCCATAGGCTCTAAGAACAGCTCTAAATCTGTCTCTTGTTTGAAATGCAGGCCAAGAAAGCGCTCTGTTGCTAGAATATTACCTCTTGTCATGGTAATGGAGTTGTTTTGAGTGAGTGAATCGAGGTGGAGAAGCTGCTGTTAGCCTCAGTTCTGTGGGATTTGACACGCCAGTCCGATTGGGTGGCTGTTTTTCTGCCGACTGTTATCTGCTATCCCATATCCACTGCTTTTACTGTGCGCTTGAGCAGATATCACAAGATTTACTGCTGCTGCACTATCTCTGCCCAGCCAGAACAAAATAGTAAAAATATCTGGGACCGTGAACGTGTATCATAAACCCATTTAACATTTTGAATCGCAAGCATGTAGTAAAATTACATTTTTGACATGGGCTTTGTGGGATCATTGGTCCACTTGGATGGATCGTCAGGATATTCATGGTCCTCGGAGGATGAATCCCACTGACTTTGGAGATCCTCAGTCACTTCCCTGGTACCACCATGAGGTTGACAGTTGTGTATTTAAGAGTGTCGTGATACAAAAAAGAAGTATAGTTAAAGTTCATTTTATTAAGTATACTTAAGTATACTTCAAGTATAGTAAGTATAATTATGTCTTTGTACTTCTAGTATACTTGCAAGTATACTATTTTAATACTTCTTGGGACCAAGTTGGCCTACTTTTTGGTTTATAAAAGTACACTTGAAGCACACCACAAATAGACTTTTATTTATACTAATAGTTTACTAGTTTACTACTACTAACACTATACTTTCTAGATGATGAAAATATTCTCTTAAAGTGAACTTTATCCTCCTTCTCATATAATTAAAGTGCACATCTGAATATTAGTTAAAGGTTTCCGAGCAGTATAACTTCCTACCATGTTGAAGAACTGAAGTACAGCTGTGTCAATCATCACAGCTGTATAATTATGGAAGTATTACTTTTACGTCTAAAGGTACTGAGAGGCAGCTTCTACTGACTGCTCACCCTTCTTACTAACTGTTATAAGTTTATAACTCAACAATTAATTACTGACCATACTGAGTCTGTTTAAAAGGCAAAACATCATGTCACACAACAGTTAGTGACTAATTATTAATTTCTAACCTTAAAAGTTGTTAAAGTTAAACTACTGAAATGCAGGCTGGTTATTTTTATATACTTGTCACTATACTTAAGTGTAAGTACAAGTGTACTCTGAGTATATTTGGAGAATACTTTTCTATATACTTGTTAGTTTACAGCAAGTATACTTAAATACTATTTTGTCTAGTATACTGCTGGTAAGTAAACATAAAGTAAACTAAAAGTATACTTGCTCATTTTTACTTTAAAAGAAGTATACTAATAGTACACTTGAATATAGTTCTTTTTCTGAAGGGTTTTGTGCACATACTTAACATTATGTCCATATTAGCGTTAGCTGTCAGCTGCTGCTCTGGTGCACTGTGTTCAGGGAGAGTGCAGAGTGTAGGTCATTTGAGTTCAAAATGTCCCAACCCTCAATTAAAGGATAAACAAAATCAAAACCTATGTATGAAATGAACCATGGCTAAAAAAAATTGATGTCTGAACTAAACCATGGATTTGGAGAGTCACTACATCCCCTAGCTAGTCCATCAAAAGGCCTTAAATGTTGCTGATGGTATAGTTGCAGTAGTAGTAGTAGTAGTAGTAGTAGTAGTACAGCCAGTACTATGCCTGTAGACTCTTAATCTAGGTCATAGATCTCTCAACTCTTAACTATAAATACTAGACATTTTTTTGCAGAAGTAGGACAATCAACCTTACCACAGTCTAAAACACTGCAGTGTGTACACAGAGCTGTTTTCACCCGACAACAATTATTGGATTAATTATTTGTTGAATTCACACACTTTTGCTTGATAAATGACAGAGCTGCCGGGAAATATTTACTTATTGATTGATCATCAAATCAATTAAGTGACAAATAGTTTTAGCACATTGCATTTGCTCTCAAAGCTGTAAACTATAGGTCTTTTTTAATCATGTACAATAAGCTGTGCTACTGTCAGAGTTATTTATATAACCTTTATTAAGTTTGACTAGCTGTTACATTCATAATATTGGATATATACATATATGGATACATAATATACATGAAGCTAGTAAAGCAGTGGTATAAGTTGATGCTTAGTCTTGTGCTTATGTTGTTTCACACCACTGTTCTGACTGACGGATTAAATTACTTTATACTCCTAGCTACAGTATGCCTGCACAAACAAAGTTACCTAAGAACACTTTTGCTGTTATGAGCTCATATTTCGTTTACGTAGCGGGTAACAGCAGTTCAGTGAGAAGCTGTGATACTTGTAATGACGGGAAAAAGGGGCACATTATTTTGTACACATCATTAGGCGTCTGGATGGATGTGTGTGAGTTTTTTGTGAGGCTAAACTAAAATAGCAATCTAAATAACAGTATTTCTGCCTGTGTGCATTACTTTCATGCAACTATGTCAGCTTGTGGAGATGTGTGTGTGCCACAGTGTGTATGATGGACTAACCTAAGCCCTGTAGACTTTCACATAACTCCTCTTATGGCCCCGTAAAGCCTGATAGCCAAACGCCACAGGGCTAATTGGAGAATGTGTGTCTTAAGTACTTGCCTACATCCGAGGTCGCAGGGTGTCATAACCCAGCTAATCAACATCAACTGCCTGCAAATTACCAACACATGCTGCCTAGTTAGAGGAGGGTGTAGGCCTGAGTTTGGTGCGGGAGCTGGAGGCTTACTGATGAGCTTTCTTCACAGTAGGAGTGAGAGTGATTTACAGTCGATATCTTTCTACTTTTGTCATTTCAGCGTGTTCACATTTCAGTGTGTGCCTTGATGATTCATGAGTCACTTCTGAAAAATCAGTAGATTTTAAAGACTTTTTTTAAAGACCTTTTTTTTTTGTAAATTCTGCAGTAACTGCCGCAGTGCAGATGAAACCAGTTTTCTTATGCAGGGATAAGACTCAAAGCACATAACACTTTTGTCAAAACCATGAACAGCTAGTAGCTGTGGGCTTTCTGGGTAACGCTCTGTCTACTGAAAAGCTGCCCACATGGCTACTTCACTACCACCAGAAAATCGGACTTGGGGTGACTCAGCATTTGAGCTCTAAACAAGTCTCAGCATGGATTTTTGCAGACTTTTCACACTGCTAGGTAGCGTGCACAGCAGAGAAAGGGCTTGTTGTATGTGGCACAATGCTCAGTGGTGGCGGACCTTCTGAAAACCGCACAGTCCCCAGACCCCTGCTCCACTGCTCTCCTAATTAGCTCCTCGTCGTTTCAGTCATGATTTAGGTCTGGACCAAAACTCCCCCTGTTCCCCCACCGGAGACCATAAATCAGCTTAAAGGCGGCCCAGTCAGAGCACGGGCAGCTCGCCGAGGTCTAAAGCAGTGTTCCCGTCTACACAGATGAACCATTCTAATTTGATTAGCAGACTGCTACTATATAGCCTCTGTTCACTCCTGTCCACCAATCTGGCTGGCAGTAACATGCAAATGAAATACTGCATCTTCTCGGGAGCGTCGCTGACTTAGAGTGCTTGTGATTTAGGGACTGTAGAAGGCAGCCATGCTAAACTTGGCAGTACAGGACTGTGCTGAGCTGTACTGGGCCAGGGGAGTGGCTGACTGAGTTAAAGCTTGCCTCAGCATCCAGCTGGAGCTGAGCTCATCTCCCTGGTCTGACTCAGATCTGAGTGAAGAAGCAGATGATGTGTGTGTGTGGGATTAGACAAGGAGAGGTGTATTTACTGAGATCATTAATATCTCCCTACTCTGTGCGGTCACATAGTTGGAGTTAGACATCATCAGCAAGATTAGGGAGAGTGATGTATAGAGGTTCTAGTAATGACCTGAATTTCTTTCGAAGTTGTTCTTTTTTTTCAAATCATCCCTTAAAATTATTCTCAAAACTTGCAAAAAATGGAAACACTTCAGTATGCTTAGTAGTGCTGTGTCTATTGGATTCCAATCTTGATAGTAGGTATTTTGGATGTTTAACCCTTACCATTACCTAAAGGCATGGTTCCTTCACATTAGGGGCATCAAAATGAGCTGTAAACACAACATACACATATTATCATCTTGTAAAATGAACTGTTTGAGTTGTGTTTATGACTGTCAGTCCAAAATTGACTCTTTTTTTGGTCTCCACCAAGTCCAGAGGGAAATGTCTTTTCTTCTGCTGCTCCACTATCTTTACCAGAATTGTTTGCTAGCTGTTTGGCACTGGATTGGGAGCATACAATGGACTTGGTGCCCAATGCTGCTGATGAGATCCAAACAATAAGATGCTAAGTATACACAAGGCTAAGAGTCTACATATTGATCTCATATCTCTCTGGAGTGAGCCTGTAAACCTTCTAAGCATGATTATGTTTTACTCATTATAACTTTTCTATTCTCTATTTCAAAAGTGTGATGAAGTGGTTTTGTGTTGAAACCTGACATGATGTTTATGTAGCGTACGTGTTAGCATGATGTCTGGGTACTGATCTGTTCTTGGTCCAGGCCCTGGCATGACAACTCACAGTTTGTGCCCACCCACCAACAGGTGCCACTGCTATTCTCAGTGCTCCATCGTGATGTGTCTTGCATGTTGCTGCAGAGCACTCCATCAGTGCCTGGGTGTATTTTTTTTCCATTTTCAGACATCGGTTATCTTGTTTGGGTTCCTGAAATTACAAGTTTGCACGCTCTCAGCCTGGCATTGATACCTCACCTTGAAAGAGGAGCTGTATATCAGCCTGTAATTTGGAATGAGCAAAACTGATAGGTTTTATCGCCTCGCTTGGATGCCACGAAGTGTCAAAGCAATCAACGCTGGTGGAAACTAATAGCATTGATGAGCACATAGCCGTGTAACTTTATCTGCAGCCTGCACATGCCTTAATGTGGATTTACGATAGATAACCGCCTGCATAAACTAGCGCTGAGTGCATAAAAAAAACACATATCTATCCGTGAGGCAGTGTGACAGCTTATAAACAGTCCTTATTAATAGCTGGGGCTTTCATATGTCGGTTCTATTTGCATGGGAAGCAACCGGGAGGTATTCTGGATAGTTTGCCTCCTAAAACACTGCCGTGCTGTTCAGTCCATAGCGTAGACATATAAACCTTCTCTTCTACCGCCCAGCTATGTGTTTATCCTGGATTAGGTCATTTGTATCCTTACACCTTGGAGGCCTGCTTTTAGCAGCAACACTGAAAGTGAGAGAGGGCTCTGTCTACGCGTTTGAAGTTTTTACTTCTCCGGATTGTTGTTCAGTGAAAGACACTGTGTGTATGTGTGTGTGGTTGCTCTCTCCCATCACAGCTCAGGATCTCCTTGTGTTGTTTGTTTATGTGATTCTCAAGACTGACGTGCCGCTCACATCCAAACATCCTGCATGTGACATGGGGTTTTAATTATAAGAGTTGTAACTCCCTTTAACATGTGCGCACTGTTTCCCAGCTGTGTGTGTGTGTGTGTGTGTGTGCGCCTCTTTGCCTGCCCTCATGTCTGATTGTGTGTATATAAGTGTGTATGTGTGGTTTACTCTTAAAGGTCCACATTCATCCAGTGAGGCCCAGCGGTGGCCAGGAGCTCGCCAAACGTACAACAGAGCTCCTGTTGTGTGAGCGGTCTGAAGCTGCGTCAGCTCCTTTGGGATAGATGCTAAAAAATGCCTCGGTTAAGAATCCAATTTCTGTATGCAACATAAAGTCGTCCCTAAGACTGGATTCTAATGGGACCGAGTCAGTCATGAGCCATCTAAATGACGTCCACAGATTGTCCAATGGCCTCAGACAAAATAGCAGCACTTGTTCTAAAAAGCTGCCCTACCACTCATCCCCACCATCGGACGTGACAAGAACACTGAATCTGAACAGACAACTTCATCATTACACTGATTAGATTAAGATGACCATCAAAACATTAAGCGTCATTTTATAAAATACACAGAGAGAGAATTTCAACAGAATCATCCATCTAGCTAGATTAAATTTATAAATGCCCATTCAGGAGATCTTTTAGATCTCATCTTCCCTCAAATAAGTAAGTAAAAAGTAATGCAAGGTAATGCAAGTTTGATTCTGCCTCAGGAAACATCACATAACTTTATCTAAAATATCTGGCAACATGCTGCTGTGTCAGATTGCTCATAAGATGGCTGCACGGAGGCAGAGGAGGGAAAGCTGTAGGGGAGACGGATGGACAAAGGCGAGAGAAAAATAAACATGGGAGGAAAAGTAAGCAAGCCTGCGCTACTTTCCACTTGTAGATGTGAGGAAAAAAATTCAGCTTGTACTGAGTCAAAAAAATGTATATTAAAAAAAAAAACTAGCAAAGAAGTTTACCATTAGAGATCACATACTACAAAAATTCCCCCAATGCAAACATATTGAGTCTTTTATTTTATACTTTAGAAAACAAATGAAATATGCAGCAGTGCATTTGCCTGAAGAGAATTATGCATTTCAAAGTAAAATCCAAAGGGATGAAAACTCTACTAGACATTGTTGCACAGGCATAATTTCTTCAAACCGATGCATTATTCCGAAAAAATCAGAAACGTTACATCAAATTATTTGAATTTAGTCAGCATGTCTCCAAATTTGCAGCTCCTCCAGTTTTCCCTCACTGTTGCTGTTTCTACCAGAACGGTTTTTCCCATTCTTCTTCCCTTGGGTCCCTCTAGGTTTCATTTCTATTATATCTCCCAAATCCACAGCTCGCTACGATGGCATAACTCTTCATGATGGCTGGATTTGGGCTAATGCTGCTGTCAGAACAGGATATTGTGCTAATGTGCTGAGCAGGCCCTCGTCCAGGGAACAAGAGAGGAACAGGGAGACACAGAGTGGGTGGAAGAGAAAACGGGTGAGGAGAACGGAAGAGAGGAGGAGAAAGCACAATGACATAGTCTTTATTGGGTTTAAAGTGACAGGGGTGTGGAAGATGAATCTTTTGGGGATGTCGTTGCTTTGATCTGAGCAGATTATCTCAGGACTGTACGGCTGTTTCTTCTCCCTCCCTCTCTGTCTTCTTTTTTGCTTTCTCTCTGAACTAGCTGGCTGGCCTGACAACCATGCACAGCTGCGCCTACAGCTGTGCGTCGGTCCACAGCAGAACCTGCTGTTTATCAGCCTGATTGGTCACATCTGGCGTTGTTACTTCCACCTTTAGGTTGTCCAGTGTGGAAAAGGTTTTAAGGGAGACTGGGTATTAACGAAAGTAAAAGTTGGAGTGGGCTCCCAGGGGACCGTGGTTCTGGATGTAAGGCTTTAGCTAAAAGCAACATGGCTGTGTTTGTGTTTGCTTCTCGGACCCCGCGTTTGTTTTTGCCCTCTTTGCCCTCCAGCTCTTCCTGCACACTGGTCCAAAAGATTGGAAGACTGAGCCTTCTGTGCAACACTATGTCTTTACTCAGAGATGTCTTGTGTAGGAGTCAAAAACACAGAGTGTTTGGGGAAATTGGCAGTTGGTCAGTTTAAGTACAAAAATTCTCTTTGGCGGCTATCCAGTACCCTACAGTAGCTAGGACTGGCTTAATGCCGTTTTGGTACCAGGTTTTAGCATAGAGTAAATCAACCACTGATTATGTTCCCTGCAAACATGGAATCACAGGAACTTCATTTTAAAGAGACAGGGTTGCTGTTTTAACAAATGTCTTATTATATAAGAATTAAATCGTGTTATGTAATGGTTAATTAACATTTTCAGTATGAGTACACATATGATGCCACACCATACCCCAGCCTTAGTTTTAGTGATTACAAAATCAAAATGATTGTCTTAGTGTCTGGTAGACAGTTGGCTTCAGTGTACATTTTTGTGTTTTAATTAGCCTAGCCCTTATTTTCTACAGGCAACAATCTTATCCAGCTGCTTTGATTAGACAAAGGTTAGATTGAGTTTGCTTTCTTAAAAGAACAAAGGGGTTCAGGAAAGATATATTGTTGTTTTGGTCATTTGTAGTATCAGTAGTTGCATCATACTAACATTTCACACAGCCTCCATCCCTAATGCTAACTTTTTTATTTTTGTGTTTTATAGTTAGCCTAAAAATGAGAGTAATTCAAATTTGTATGAACTCCAGAAACTCTGGCAGCTTTCTGTGAGAATTTATATGAAATATGGTGCAAGAAAAACAAAAGCAAGAGAAGACTTGCTTTGTTTATGTAGGAAATGACTTTCATTTGACATAAGCCTCTGACACAGACTTCTCCCATCCTCACTCTCACAAGACATTCTTAGTTTCTAGAGAAGCCTCGCCACACCTCGCACCCTGTGAGGCACAGAAACTTTATTTTCCATCATTCGTATTTTGCCTTTTGTACTACATGTAGTTGCCAGCAGCTTGCTGCTCCAACACAGAGTGCAGTGGAAGTCTCCGCCATTATGAAGCTGCCTAGAAGCAGTAAAAACAAGCCAGTGACAAATAAGATCAAGACAGTTGTACACACCGAGTAGCGTGTTACATGGAGGCTAAGTAACAAAGAGTTTTTGAGCCTCTAAACACTGCATAGCCAGAGCTAATTTTCTGCACATGTGCTGAGCTGAGTAGTATCCCTCCAGCCCTCCAACAGTGGAGCTGTGATCCAGATGCAGATTCAAAGATCTGGACTGGGTTGACCTCTGTGTGGCACAGAGATCTGCATCAGGGACTCGTGCCCAACTGTGTTCACTGTCAAAGTGTTGCTGGCGAGAGCAGTTCTGCATGTGTTAAAATGCACCACCTACGCAAACAGAGAGTACATGTCAGGCTGGATGGGTGGCGAGTGAAGAGGAAGGTTGTTCTGTCTCTTTTCTCCGTGAGGACATAAAGTGCAGCCCCCACCACCACCTCCACCCCCTTTCACCCCCAGAGGAACCAGTTTCCTGCCATGCCTCCATGCTGAAATCAGATCCCAGCGTCGCTCTAGCCTTGTTTTTCTTGGCAAGGGCCGCACACAGACACTCACACAGAACAGAGGCTCCCGACCATTTCCACCCACCATCACTACCTCTTTTTTTTTCCTGTTTTCTCCCCATCGCTCCTTCTCTCCACCTCTGCTCTCATCTTCATAAATTTACGAGGAAACAAGGCTTTTATCTGCTTTCCCACCGAACCAGTTATCACACTAGCGGTGCGTAAATGTGGATGATAAAGCTGGGTGCGCGATGGAGAGATGCTAAACTTGCATGATTCTCCAGCCATTTTGGGGTTGAAATTTGAGCCCAGCCCGTTCAGCCAGCACATATTTTAATGACATTTAAACATCTCCAGATGTAATTTGAAAAAGGTCCAAAAAGCCTCATGAGGCTTTTAAGATGATATGTTCCTCTGTGTAGCAGACTGGTGCATCATGTTTTTAGAGATAAGTTTTGCAGTAAATTCACTTTGTTTCTGATACAGAAAAACACACAACTCCTCAAAGGCTTGTCTTTGTCAAGCAGGGCAGCATTCCACTGAGTTCATGCACAGGATTTTTTTTTCTTCCTCTGGTTTGGAGCTTTACTATCCCTTCAGCTTGGCCCATGAGAGCCTAACTTGACAGACTAGGAGTGATGCAAAGTAAGCGTATTGTTTTCCAGTGCAGCTCTGTGGCTTGTGGGAACAGGGTTGTAAAGAGGGTTTGAATGACAGAAGCGTGCATTCTGGTCAGTCTGCTCATTGTCGTCTGGTGTTTACATGCCTTTGGCCCTCACACCACCACTACCATGGCCTGGGGCAGTTTAACTGCAAACCCATGAGTTAGTGCCGTCTGTTGAAAAGGTGCTCTGTCCCAGCGCTGGAGCAGTGTTGAGTGTGTGTGCTTTTCATGGATGGGTACACAAGGCTTGCATTCCCCCTACTTGCCTCGCCCGTCTGCGTGTGTTTGCGTGGTTTTGTGTGTGTACGCACATATGAGCAGGGGGGAGGAGTGCTACAACAACAAACTGGGCTCATCAGTGACATTAAACAGTCCCATATTTCAGGAAGAAAGCAAACAACTGGTTGTTGCTCTGCATTTGCACTTATTGCAAGTGCACGTAAGTCGGCCAAGCACTTCAAGGAAGCAGCTCTCCCACAACGGCATTAAATCAACAATCAAAGCCATTGATGGAAGTTTGGTTATCTCAGACTATTAACTCACTAACTCCCTATGTCCTTCTCCCTCTCTCACCTACAGCGAAGCACAAATGAAACCCATATGCCACATGGTGCAGGCATTGTGAGTTGCTGAATCAAAAAATGACCCCGCACTTAGGTTTCCATCCATTCCTCGTGCATTGTTTTCCACTGAGGTGCTCTAGGTCTTCCTCAGAGGGAGGGTGTGGTAGATAGAAGGAGGAGAGGAGCCTGCTCCACGTCAACACTCTTCCCACCCAGCCGATGGAGTTATCACACAATTACAGCTGTTTAAATACATAGACATGTCTTGTAACGTAGCCGCCATACAGTGACCACAGGCTCCTCACCCCTGCCTCGCAGGAGACGTCACGTGTCTGTTCCTCCGCTCATTACGCAAGCCTACAGCTGAGCCTTCTTTTTTTTCTTCTCTCTGCATTTTTGTAGTCTGTGCTCCCTAATTTGATTTTGGACTCAGCGGATGTTACAGCTTGATCTTGGCACATCATGACGTCTAGTTGTTGTTGCCTGTTGTAAAGTGTTGTTGTTTTCCCAGCTTTCCCTTGGCTAGTAATTAGAGTCGTGTGATACATGGGCTGAAAAGGGGGGAAGCGAGGTGAGGCGGGTCGAAATGTGATGGTGGAGATGAGGCAGGGGGTATCTTCCCCTCACTCTCCACCTCCCCAACTCCACCCCTAGCTAAGCCTACACCCACCCGCCCCTGGTGTGTGCCTTTCCAGCCAAGGCCAAATTAAAAGCCTTTGCAACTTGCATTCACATTCAATTAAAAGCTCCCCTCTGCGGCCGTGGAGAAACAGCTGCAGAGACTCCACGCTGTCTATTCCCCTCAGTCGTTGTTGAGAAGGTCGCGGCTCGTCTCCCGTCTCAGGTTTACACCCCCACACAGACACACATCAGACACTGTGAGAGAACAGCGAACATAGCTTAAGCCAAAATGACATCCAAATGTTTACACGAGAGGCGGCGTCTGTGTTTCATCCTTCCCTTATCACTCTGGCATAATGAGGCGCAATTACAGAAAAGATAGCACAATGAGGACAACGAGCCAGCTAGAAAGGGAAGTGAGTAATAGCTTGTAAACAGATACTCGCCAGTGCGTATACTCTGATGGCAAAAGATGTGTACCCTAAAGACTTGAACGAGCCGGTCCACAATTATATGTTATTTGCTGATTTGAATGCTGGTCAGACTTTCCACATCAGAACATCTGATAAGACATCTCGCTATTATCATTACCGCTGCTTGAGCTGCTGTTTGCAAAATCAGATGGAGAGACAGATCTCATTGTAGTAGATGAATGTTTTCTTTTCCTCGCTCTATTTTGTGGTGTCGTCAGAGTGACCATAAAGAAAGTCTGGTGAGGAAACCACCTTCTGTATGTTTATATATATCGTGGACATTTACTTGGTGGTCTAGAATGGAAGAGTATAGTATATACAGTGTGTTAAGGTTTTGATTTGTAGGTGGGAAGTATGCTTGCAATTTTAAACCGCAATTACTCAGAAGGAGACATGAGAGATGAACATCACAGATGCACTAAGACATGTCATCATCATCATCAGTACACAGCAATGCAAGTGCAATTTTTATATACCTGCATCAAGTTACTTTATACTTTACTACGTTAACACGCAAATACACTTTCACAGCTATGCTTTTATTTCTACATATACGATTTTCACATTAAAATAATACAACATGGTTCTCAAATTCAATTCTCTATAATATGCCACTGAAGTGTCTTTACTTGCTAGGGATTTTCACATTGTGGTATTTGTACTTTTAAAAGATAGACTGTCTGAAAACAACAGTCTGGCTCTGGTATAATTGCTGAAACTGGTTTTTCTTGCTCTAACCGTTTCTCCTGTTCACACCAGCCATGAGGAGACTGCTTCCTATCACTATTCTCTTTCAGTGGACGTGCTTGGGGCGACATCCACAGTCCTTGTTCTGTTCTTGTGCATATTTAAAGCATATCAGGAGGATACCATATATATATACTAGTCATACTAGCCATAAAATCTTTTGGCATAAAATGTATTTGTTTCTTCCTGTTAAATTAATGTGGAAAGTAATAAAAAGAGGAAATGTTGTACTACAAAGCATACAACTTTGAAAGATATCCATTGAATGTGATTCATTTTAAAGGTTGTAGCATTTAGTTGAATTTTTTATTACAGTTTTGCAGAGATGGAAGACTTACATGGGAGGTGTCTTTCTTTCTCAATGGCTAGTACAAGAGGAATTGTTGTTTAAGGACAAACCTATCCTTTAAGTAAATATTTGAAAGCATTGCAATGCAACAGAGCATGTATATATTGTGGTATTAGTACTTTTACTTAAATCTAGCTATTAAGTACATGCATGAATTAAGTCGGGTTTATTGTTAGGTGGCCACGTCTCCCTTGCTGTGAGGCGAGGAGAAATGATAGTGTGGTCAGCGACTGTTTCCACAAGTGGCCGGCTTGCTGCGAGGGCGAGGGCCAAGGCGTCACGTCTGATCCAGCCTAAATTTAAACCTGTGGACAGACGAGTCTAGCCAGCGGCCAGCCTCATTCCAGCCACCGATCATCCACGGTATGAAGAGAGAAAGAGCTAGCTGTAGGCCTTTTAAGTCTGTCCTCCCACTCCTGCTCTCCTTCACTTCCCTCATCAGTGTTCTCCTTCCTCTATAAACTGCTTTGAAACATACTTGTGTTCTCCAGCCTCTAGACTCTCCAGCAGTGGGCGAAAAAGTGTGTATATCAAAGCACTTGGTTGGTGAAGTGAAATACCTACAGTGCTTTCAGTCCTGTCACTTTGCTTTAAAACTTTGTAATTTTTAACTAATTATCCACAACATTTTCCAGCAAATACAGCTGGCTTTTGTCAGCAGCTGATGGACCCAACACAACCGCGATTCAATTTGTACCAAATCTGTTTTCATTTGCTGTTATGAGCACCTGGGAGCATGTTTCCCAGAATAAAAAAAATCCTCTGGCTCACTGGAAGTGTTTTATAGTTTCAGCTGGAGCCCAGTTGGTTTGTTTGGAGTACCAGTAAATAAAATGTGAGCAGAGCAGCAGATTGTCATCACGCCTGGAGAAACAAAAAGGCAAGAGACAATTCAAAGAACATCTACGATAAGATGCACCACTCGCAAATTATTGACCACGTGATTCTACATTTAGATTTTTTAGTAAACTGATAGTCATCTCACTGACATAGAGAGACACGTTGTCTCCTTGACATACTTGTACCTGTTTGGGATCATGATAACAGTGGTCGGTTGTTCTGGAAAATGTTGGCTCATGCTCGGTGATGTACTTGAACAACTTTTCCTTATCTTTTCTCTGAATGCCTCAGCTCCTCAAATCATGTAAGAGATGGAAGAGTATAGACATTCTCAAAGGAAGACTGGAAAAAGTTCAAACACATACACAGATGTCTGCAGAAACAGTACTGCTATTATGCTACGTTTGTCTGCTTGGTTTTATTGCCGCACTGAGAATCAGTCTACCATTCTTGTGACAAAGGAAAAAAGAGCTTAGAGTGTGCGCGCTCATATCCTCAAATGCAGATTTTTTGTCCCACTTGGCTCGTGCCTTCTGGTGCTGAGCTAAGTCGGTGAAGAAGCTTCAGCTCGTGGTTCACAAGCCAGACAGCTCAGAGACAGACAATATATGTTTCCATGCTGGCTCAGTCCACCTTACTTCCTTCTATCCTCGCTTCCTTTCATCCTGCTGTCTTTCTCGCTCTCCATTCTTCTCCTCCCTGTAATCAGGGCCCTCTGAAGTGGGCCGAGGAGACGGATTAGAGTGGGACCTGCAGGGTCTTTGACCTGGGGTGAGTCAGGGACGAGTAATTAGACACGGAATTAAGAGGAAGCCCAACCCCTCTCTTGGTTTCTCTCCCATGGATTGTGTGCATGCTCTGTTGAAACCATGCCGCTGCTTGGCAGAGTCTTTGCAGAGCAGCAACAACAGTACTGTACAACAGTTTCACAAAAACAATGTATGACAATCAGATATCAGAACAACTTAAAGTGGGGCAAATATACCAGACTTACATAACATAGCATTAAATGAAAATATTATTAAACCATATTACTAATATAGTAAAACTGACCTTATTTTTTGTGTGTTTCAGCAAATAGTAAATAGTGAATGTATTTTCTCTCTTCTTTTAGTTTTTGTTTCAGTCCACCAAAGCATGTGGGACTGTTTCCTTAGCAGCCAATGCTTCACCATTTTATCATGTTAGATGATAATTCTCTGTGCATTTGTAGCAGTTACTAAATCAGCTTTTAATCTAAGAATATTGACTAGTGGAACTTTAAAATTGACACTGTATCCTTTATCACCTCGATTCAGTTCTAAATCTTTCCAAAAGTATTTCCAAAAAGATTGCAAAATATACAGATGTTTCAGTGTCAGAAAAT